>JAINUG010000776.1:5000-20000 GCA_029706075.1 Aldrovandia affinis
TCTAAATCTGTTTATGTTTTATGTTATTTTATTTGCTGTTAGCGACAGGTGACATACTACCACGTTCCGGGATGAATAATGGAGTCGTTTCTGTAATAATAGAGATGAAGATTGGTGGGATGTCTTTTTTTTTCTACAGCATGTTTGGGGGTTTGTGTTGTAGCTGCTCTCTTAGTTCCCTGTAAATAACTGTGCGTTTGTCGCGCGTTAGTGATAAACGTGTGTCTGCCAATATATGAGATCAATAAAGCTTGGAAGAGAAAATCATTTCCACACATTTCCTGCTGTATATATGATATAAATTCATTTTCGTTTGGGGGGAAACGAGGAGGATTTCAAGCTTCAACGTGAAACGCTGTTTTTCCTCATCACTGTGTCACTCTCCCTGCTAACACCTCGGAATACAAACTGGAATTTAAATCATATTTTTAAATAACATAACATTACATTACAGGCATTTAGCAGACGCAGTGCCCCCACCTTATCCAGAGCTCCCTAACCATTACACTACACTGCCAGCCATTTCAGACAGCAGTTTACATTTCTTTACATACAATCCATTTATACAGCTGGATATTTTACTGAAGCAATTCAGGTTAAGTACCTTTAGCTCAAGGGTACAACAGCAGTGCCCCACCGGGGGATTGAACCTGCAACCTTAATGTTACAAACCCAGCTCCCTAACCATTACACCACACTGCCTTTGTCCATGCCACAAACATCAGTGTATCTTCAAAATTGAGTATTTACCCTTGCATTTGCTTTTTGGCTTTTTCAAAGATTCTCCTAAGTTCATTTGAATGCCTTGAGTTACAAGCCCAGAAAATCCAAGATTTCAAAGTTCATTTGAATGCCTACAGAAATTATTTTAATTAAGTTTCCATTAAACCCGATGATGTGCGTAAGTTTTTGCAGGCTCCCCTTACATCTGAAAAAGACTTCAGTGTTGGTCTCTGTCCTCGCTCTGGTAAAACGCCTAACGGCTAACGGCTCGGCCTGTTACTCGTAGCGGCCCCTGGCCCTGGCGAACTGATAACCTGAGGCGTTCCCTCTGAGACCAAAGTACTGAACGAACTGGCCTGTAAACCGCCTGATTCTGGTCATCCACACTGTTCTTGAGGGGGTTAGGGGTCAGTAATTACGCCATTCTAATTCTAGGGGGTGACTTTCAAGATTTCAAAGCCACCGCTGTCGTCATTCGTACCTCTGGGGCCCGCAGCGTTTCACTGTTGGCTACCTCAACGCTATAATAATAATAATAATATACGCCATTTAGCAGACGCTTTTATCCAAAGCGACTTACAGTAGTGAATGCATACATTTTCAGTATATGTGGCCCCAGTGGGGATTGAACCCACAACCTAAGCGTTGCCAACGCTCTGTTGAAATGATGCACACCGTAGCCCTCGGGGGTGTTTGCCAGAGTCACTGCTGTGCAAGTCATAAGTGCGTCTCAAGTCTTAACCTTCAGCTAAAGTCCCAAGTCACTGTGTTCAGGGCAAGTCAGGTCACAAGTCCTCAAATTCCTGGTGTCAAGCTCAAGGCCAGGTCTCGTCCCAAGTCATAGACATGCAGGTCTAAGTCAAGTACTTTTATTTTTTGAAAGTCAAGTCTGAAGTCATCAAAGCTGTGACTGGAGTCTGAGGTTCTGTAATCTGTGACAAAAGATAACTTTAGGGCCATTAAGTAAATTTGCGTTGTAATCAAAATTACATACCCATGGCAATCGTCACGATAAGAAATAAGTGCTAGCTAGGACTAGCCAGACTGGTAGGGGTAGTTATCGTCCTCCTCACTCTCCTGAAGGCTCGTGCAACAGGGCAGCAGTAGTTTCACAAAGCACCACGTGACCTTCCCCGTCCTCTCCTCTCGAGCGCTTCGGCTCCGCGCCGCCTCCGTACCACGTGGCCTCGTGACCACGTCCTGGCCGCTTTGTCCCATGTCTTGCCATAGGAATTTAACGATGATAAAACAGTAACAGGTTAATTAGGACAACGGGGCGTGCAGAATCTGCGTTTAGATTGCGTCCACTAAAGAGCGAACTAATATCCTGACAAGTGAGATCACACCAGTGACGTGGTTTTGCTGTTGTGACGGCACATAAGCTCTTTTCTGCCACTTGAAACTCGCCACGAAACGGCAAGCGTTTAAATCAAATCAGAATCAATCAAATCAGCCTTTATTGTCATTGTACATGTACAACGAAATTTGAGATGCAGTCCTTGACTGTGCCGAAAGAAAGATACATAAAATAACTTATAAAACACTATATAAAAATAATAAATACACTAAAAGGTAATTAACATAAAACCCACATCCACATTCTGCTGTCATTCACATTGCACAACAACCTTAATATTGCACTTAAAACATATTGCGATTAAAAACGTATTGCACATTCAAGGTTTAGCAGCGTTTAGTGCAGTTACTGCTCTGGGGTAAAAACTGTTTTTTGGTCTGTTTGTCCGTGTTTTAATTGCTCTGTAGCGTCTGCCTGAAGGCAGCAGTTCGAGCAGATGGTGTCCTGGGTGGGATGGATCCCTAAAAGCAGCGAGAACGGACATAAATAATGACCTTGTGAACTTGATTTTATATTATTTTGTTTCGATCGTGTGTTTGTCTTCGTTTCTTTAGTCCGGCAGAGAAAGTATTACCATGTATTAATGCACATCTTGTAAATCGCTCTGGATAAGAGCGTCTGCTAAATGCTTAAAATGTAAATGTAAAGTGCAAGGATTTCCTTGATTAAAAGTAATGCAGGCAGCTGTAAATGAATCAACACACTGTTATGCATTCGGTAACATAATTTAGGATGAATGTATGCGTGCGACCCGTTAGCCTACATATCCCCAGTGCATATCAACTGCGCTACTGTGAATAACTTAATTTACACATTTACCCTCCACCGGGGTAATAATGCTGCATTAGAGATTCTAGATCTAGTCATCGATTATATATAGATATATTATATTTGATCTAATCAAAGTAGAAATACTTCTGGCAAAATAATGGTAGAACGCCAACTCAAGAAGTCTATGTGCTAGAATTAGAATGGCGTAATTACGCGAACACGTTCTAAAACCGTTGCAGACTTGCAATCGCACTTATTTTGCAAAAGGCACATTAACACTTACAATCACACGCTTCGTTTACAAAAGGCCAGTTCGTTCAGTACTGCGACGTGATCAAGTCATTCGGATACGATAGGTCTCCCACGTTAGTAAGTTCGCTTAAGTTCAGGGAAATCGTGTCCGCTATGAGTAACAGTAGCGAGCCGTTAGCCGTAAGGTAACGTTTTTACCAGATTGTAGCGACAGTAAGTCAAACTAACCGCAGCCAAATCCGAAGATATTATTTACGGTGATTTGTCTTTTTCAGATGTGTAGTGTTAGCCTGCAAAAACGAAGCGCACATCATCGGTTTTTGTTTAATGGAAACCTTCATTAAAAAAAAAAATAATAATGTAATGGGTCAATTTTTTACAAATCGATAACGTTAATTTGTGCAGCGCAATCTGGCATTCATAATAAACAGCGATCCTCCTTTAATGTCGTTTGCACACCCACCCAGGTGTGCTTCTAACACCATTCACAAATGAGCGAACTAGCCTATATCTTCTATTCATTATCTTAAGAGTAAATGAGAAAGTAAGCGCGAAACCGTTTCTCACTCAATCACAATTATATCTGTGTACGGTTTTTCACTTTTCTTGTGGCAGAAACAGGGCAGATTGGTTGAAAGTGTCGCGCTGGGATGCAGAAGAGGTGGGCCCGTCCTGCCCTGGAGCTGGAGGTGCGCTCAGGTGGGCGATACCGCCGCCCTGGCGGCAGACCTGAGACACGCAGGGCCGCGCGTTCGCAAACAGAACCCTCCACACTGGTGAGTGCCCTCCAGGGCTGCCGACTTTCTTTAAGAATTTGTTTAAGATTTTATCCAATTTTCTCCCAATTTAGTAGCCAATTACACACTCTTTTTTTAATGTCAACCCCCCCCATCTTGCGGTTCGTTAACATGCAGTCCCATGGGGCGCTTCTGCTCCACAGCGCTGTTCCAGATGGCTCCAGGGCTTTGGCCGCTGGGTCAGGGACAGCCGTTTTGGGCGCTGGCTAGTATTGCAGCCCCTGACTCAGAGAGCCCTGCTGCTGCTGGAGGCTTCGCTGTGGCTCCTGATCCTGGGCCTGCTGTCCCAGCTCCACCTGGGCCTGCCCTGCCTCCTGCTGTCCCTCTCCTACTGGCTCCTCAAGGGCCCGATCCACGCCTCATTCACGCGGGCTCTGAGCTGGCTCCGCCCCCTGGCCACGCTGCACGCTGTCCCCCCCGAGCATGCTCCCGCCCCCGGGCCCGGGGCCCGGACAGAGGCCCCCGCCTCACCCTGCGCCCGCAGCGAGCTGGGGCTCTGAACCGCCACTCTGGAAATGGAACACAGTTTAAAGAATAAAATGTGAACTTTTGCTGTGAAAAATTCTGTCTCTCTCAGAATTCTTGTCCAATTTACATTTACATTTTAGGCATTTAGCAGACGCTCTTATCCAGAGCGACTTACAAGATGTGCATTAATACATGGTAGGAACAATCATAGTTAGCGCACGAGATCAGTGCAGTAATACAGCGATAGACATCATTGTTGACAGCTGGACACCATACCTGTAACACTGGGAGGGAAAAGCTAATGTTTTCTTTTGGGTTTTTCTGGACAGCCTTAAACATAGATACATAATACGAAATGCAGTATTAAACATGTAAGTAGTGGTGATGACAATGAGTTAAATGTACAGAATCAGTGGTAGTGGAGTCAGAAGAGGTGGGTCTTGAGTCTCTTGCGGAAGATGGGAAGTGATTCCGTGGACCTGACCGATTGCGGAAGTGTGGTTCCACCACCAAGGGGTCAGGACAGAGAAGAGGCGAGACCGCGAGGAGCGGCTGCCAGGCGCCCAGAGGGATGGGACAGTCAGTTTGCAGCGGAGGAGGCGGAGCGGAGGGGTCTGGCTGGGGTGTAGGGAGTGATGAGTGTCTGGAGGTAAGGGGGAGCAGTTCCTCTAGCGGCTTGTTTACAGCGTTAATTACCTCTGTGAAGGGAGCTGAGTGCTAAGTTTGATCTTTGGCAAGAAAAGAAAAAAATATAACTGTTACTACATTTGTATAAAGCGCTTTATTAAAGTAATGGTGGAAGCAGGATAAAGAACGATCCAGCTGAACACACTTTGGGTCAGGGGTCTTATGAACAACTAGGCAAACCTGCTCTTCTGTCTTTATAAAGGTTTTTGTTCCCGTTGGGTTTTGTGTGTTGCGGTGATTAATTAACATTCATATTTGAATTCACTTTGGCTGGTGGACCAAGTAGCTGTCAATCGTGGGCCCCATTGTCAGAGGTCTGCCACAGCTTGACACACTTCTTGCACATCACCAGTTGTGTTCACGCGGTGCTTTTGTAATAGAGTTGCTTCTGACTGCAGCGAGTTTCAAACTGAGGATCCCAACGCAACAAGACACGACTAGTTTGCTGAGCTAAAGACCCAAGTCCCCAGCCAAGGGAACTAATCGTACTCTTATAGACGCCACTTTCTGCAGCGGACGCTCACACGCTTAACTCCCATCTTCCGCGCTCCGCTACACTCTCATCATGACAACCTTATCAGATCCCTGATCGGCTCGTCCAGTTCACACTTCTGTCCGTCTGGGTGCTGGGCCAGGAATCCAGGAAACCCTTTCACACATTCCCCAGCGCTGCTGCAGGCAGTTCTTCATATGCCAGTGTGACGGTGTTGGTTCTGCCCGCAGCGAGTTTCGAACCGAGGGATCTCGACGCGACAAGAGAGCGATTAAGCTCGCTGAGCTAAAGACTCAAGTCCCTAACTCCGGGAACTAATCGCACTCTTATCCACGTCACTCTGCAGCGGGCGCTCACGTGAGCCCATCCGCTACACCAGCACACAACTTAGCTTCTTTCCACAGCAATGCACTTTGTCTTATGCCTGGTGATCTGGTGGTTGTGTAGCACTTCACCAAAGACAAAATAATTAAAAGTATTTCCACCTCTGGCCAATCCTATTGATTATGTGTTTGATGCCTTATGGGCAAAGACCGATAGCGTAGCGGTCTAACGCACTCATTTTGACTTGTGCTTTACGAGAGTGAGCTGCCTGTCACGGTCGTGGTTCGAAACCCAACTGCACCAGACCGGCCCTGGCCGGGAGCCCCGATCGGGGGAGGGGAGCGGCACGAGCTCGCTGAGGACTTCCCTGTGGACAAAATAAATAGAGTTCCGTCTCGGAAGAAGCGCTTCATTGGTTCATTTGTGGGGCAGGGTAGATGGAAAGAAAAATAGAGGGTATAATTGACCACTAAATTGGGAGAAAAACCGGGGAAAATATGAAACACATTTTTAAAAAGTCAAAGACATACACAGTGAAAGGGATTCTTATATGTATGTGTGTGGTTGTTCGAGTGTGTGCGTGTGCGTGTGTGCGTGCGTGCACATCTCAGTGCAACCCTAAACAAACCTCTTCTCAAAGCTATGTCTCAGGCTTTCTTACACTGCACAGCAGAATCCTCACTATAGTGCCCAGTAACCTGCCCCTAAACCAGCCAAATGACAAAGCTTCACTAGTTCATGTTTTAATTCCATATTTGAACACGTTACTCAACATTTTAAATAGGGCGGGTGACATACAATATTTGCTCACTTCAGTCCTGGGCTCGGAAGTTAGGGAACCACTGGGTCTGATGTGTTTGTGTAGGCCATGTGTTTACACTTTGCGTGGTCATTTTGTGGTATTCATATTTATGCAATGTGGACCAAAGTACTTTTTTATAACTTGGATTATTGTTGATTTCAATCATTGTAATGGCTGGCAGTTTATATGTTTTTGTATATGCGTATATTTTAATTAGCTACGTGCTTAAAACGCTTGGAGATTTCAGCGTGTGCTATAAAAAGAAAAAAACACGCCCTCTCAATTCCATTGAACTACGATTCCCATAAAACCGTGAGCGCTTTCTCTGATAATGTCAATATGGCCGCTGCGCAACACACAAAGGCAGGAGAGAGTCGCCTGGATTTGAAATCAAAATAAGGGGCGAAAGGGGAAGGCAGCAAAGGCTCTTTTTGCACAGAATTGTTGCTGCTCGTTCAGTAACATCGTGTGCGACGTTAAATGAAATTAATTTAGGGACGAATATATCACCCTGTTTAATGATCTGGCGGGGCGGAGGCCCTACATTCACAGGTCAAGGTAAGACTTCGTTTAGCTAGCTGTACTAGCCCCCTGTGTCTAGTTAGCACCAGCTAAACCAGCGACCCTGGCTGGCAAGCTTTTTACCAGTTGTCTTAGCCAGTGTCAATACATAACTTCAGTACATGAATGTTTGGTAGCTTGCTAGCTGCCTAACTGCCTTCGCAGCGAAGCTGTGCGTGTGTTGATCCGACACAGTTGTGATGGCCAGCTGTGGATAAAGGAGACGTGTAAAGGTAGCGTAGCGTTAGCCTGCTCGCTAGTGGGCTACACGTTAGCAGCTAGTAGTTAGCAGTGCATCAGTAGCTAACTTGCCTGCTCGCTTCGTTATCTGCAAACGAGGAGGGTCATGTCTAGCTTGCCCCACTGGCTAGCTGTACGCCAGTGTGTGCTAGCTGCCTAGGTCGCTTTCTCCGTTAGCTGCGTTTCGGCTCTGAAGTGATGAAGTTATTTAAGCTCGTTTGTCTCCCCGTCATTGACTCGTTTGAGTTGGGTCGTGTCTGGTTGCTTAGCTGGCGTGGATGTCTGTGGCCGTGTGTTTGTAGATATAACGTTGGCTAGCTTTTAATACTTTGCGGTTTATTTTATTTTTTTACATCATTTGGTAGCTACGAAAAAGTGGGGCGTCGTCCAGATAACATTGTGAGACTTGAGGTAACGTTAGCCAACTATTTTAGGTGGATGGGTTTCCCCCTCGTCTGTGCGAGGTCTTCGTGTTTGGAAGTTACGTTCGTTGTTTTTGGACGGAACGGGGTTGTGTGGGATTATATTGAACGCTTGTGATTTTAGCAGAGACAGCTGCTATCTCCATTTAATTCTGTGTGCATTTAGTGGTTTCCAAGTACTGGGTTGAGGGGATTCTGGTAGTTCTAGGAACATTTATGGTAGATTATGGAGCGGAAATCTTTTCCATCACCACCAACAAAATTACCAAAGGGTTGAATTTGTCATGGAAGAGTGGTGTTGCATCCCTCCAGAAGAGTTCCAGACACTTGTAGAATCTGTGCCACGGTGCACTGAAGCTGTTCTGGTGGTTTGTGGTGCCCCAACGCCCTGTTAAGACACTTTATGTTGGTGTTTCCTTTATTCTGGCAGTTACTTGTATGTTTACAATACTATTTGATCATCTTGTGATGTGTGATAGGCTAATGTGTAGGAAAACGCGACCCCTCTAATCACATGGACCTTCAGTATTATACAACATGTTGCATATGTCTTGTACTGTATTATAATGTCAGGCATATCTCATTTGTGACGAGTGTGAATCAGACATGCGAAATAACTGTTCATAATGTTCGAGGACTGATAATGGTAAGGAAAAACTAAAAGAAAGAGTTTGATTGATGATAAAAATTAAAAAAGGACTTTAGTAAATACAGTGGTTGTTGTCACTGATGCTGCAACTGTCATAGTTGTGTTGTCATGGTGATGCACAGAACAGCTTGAAAGGGTCTAGATCGGCTAATTAGCTAATTAGTTGGATACACCAATGCTGGTTCACTTGTAGATTAGACCACAGTCACATGTTTCATATGGGAACACAAGAACAGTCTTCAGCTGTCACTCATGGGCTTATCAAGAAATAAGCTAAAATGTCAGATCACGTAAATGATTGGGGCTAATTAAATAATTAAGAGCAGAAGTTGGCATGAAATCCAGAAATGGATACGGCCCTCCTTGCCCACCCCTGGTCTATGTAGACCCAATTTGACTACACCGACTGTCCAATTGCAAGATTACACACACACACACACACACACACACACACATTATGTAAAACTGTTTGTTCTAATGTGCAGAGAGTTGTCATCTAAACTCATTATATATTCATTTGGACTGGATCAATTAGATTTAGAAAATGGTTTACGTGCTCGTTGCTGTGCGTCTCTTCGGTCGGAAGGCCGTTTTAAGGAGGCAGATGTCCGTGTTTCGTAGTGAGGGCAGAGTCTTTAACGGCCACGCCCTCCGTCTCCCCTCCCGCAGTCATCTCATTCATACGCTCATTTGGGAATCGACCGCTGCTTCTTTTGCCAAGCGCCAGGTAAGTAGGTCAGATCAAAGTTGGCAGGAGAAAACCCGCACAGTTGAGCTTACTTTAGGGGAATATGGCCTACAGTCTCACCAGGCTTGCTCTATAATAATAATAATAATAAAGTGACATTGATGGAGAGATCGGTGTGGTTGCTGAAATGGCCTACTGCACATGAAAATATATTGAGCGGAGTCATTTTCTGTCACTATACATACAAGACAAAAGTTTAAAAAACAGTCACGTATCATTGCTTTATATAATCGCTTTATATAATCACTTCAGGCAGCTGTCATTCGTACAGCTGGCTCTGTGGAACTGTTGTTGCAGTGATTGTACTGTGTTTGGTCCCGTCAATTCATCTTTTAAAAGCTAATGCTTGACAGAGATGTTCTATTTAAACGAGATGTTTTGCCACACACACTCAATAGATAGATTTAACTGCACTGACCAGGTTGTCATTGAATTAAGGAAGATGAATGGATTTGTCCTGTAAATAAGTGAATCTCTTGTCTGTGTTTTTTAAATTATATGACAATCAATACTTTGTTGCAGTAATTCATATGTTATATTAATACATCCACCATTCTGTAATCCAGTACCAATATTAATATGGGCACTTGCTGTCCTTTGATCCCTCTGTTTCCCTCTTTTCAGGACCGTGGTTTTATAAAACGCCTCAGAATGTCACAAATTAGCTTGTCGCCGAACCCCAGTCACTACCAAGCTGCTAGGTGAAGACAGCGCTAAGGTTGCGTTAAGGTACGAGTGTTGAGTAGCTATACATATCAAATATTTGTGCTCTCAACTCCTTAACTTAAAAAAAAGTTTAAGCAGATTTAGCAGACCCTCTTATCCAGAGCAACTTACACAGTTTACAGTTTTCTTTACACACAATCCATTTATACAGCTGGATATTTTACTGAAGCAGTTCAGGTTAAGTACCTTTAGCTCAAGGGTACAACAGCAGTTTCCCCACCTGGGAATTGAACCTGCAACCTCTGAGCTACAAGCCCAGCTACTTAGCCATTACACTACACTGCCAGCCATTCTCAGAGGGCAGCGAACTCCGCTTCCTTCGAGACGGAATTCACCTCCACCCACGTTCTGGAGACTCCCTTACGTGCTTCACGGCGGACCCGAGTCGGCTCACCCTCCCCCCTCCCCCTGGGGCGGACAACCAAATGCTGCCCCCAATCGGGGCTGATGACCAGGGCCGGTCTGGTAGAGATGGGTTTGTAACCGCGTCCCTGACAGGCAGCGCACACTCATATTGGACCAGCCAAGATACGGTGCGTTAGACCGCTACGCTATCCGCTGGGTCGTTCAATTCCTTAACTTTTAAGGAAGGCTGTGCATCAGATTTTTTTCCCCCAGATCTAAAACGTAAACAAAATGAAATGAGTGATGATGGAAAAAGTGTTAGACAGGACAGAGAATAGACACGCGCTGAATCTGCAAACTCCTGTTTGCCTACGCAGTGTCCAGCTGCTTCCATTTGAATCCGGTGGACTTTCCTTTCCCCCTGTTGTGTGCATACTTGCTGTCAGGTCAGTCCAGAGCCAACGCAGTTATTAGACTAGTAGCTGTTGACTCCTTTGCGCGTACTTTGTCCACCTGCCACAAGACCCCAAATCCAGTGTATCTTCAAAATGTGTGTTTAGCTTGGCCCCGGTACTCTGCAGCCGATGGGTGAGTAGATTTGGCTTTTTGGCTTTTTCAAAGATTCTCCTAATGGCTGAACAAAGACTGCCAAAGTTGTTGTTGATCACAAATATATATAATATATAATAATTATTATTTTTCCTTTCTGCTGTTTTTTCTCTCCCCATTTTTATTTTATTATATATTTTTTTAAATCCAATTATGCCCTCATTTTTCACATCAATTATCCCAGAGCTCGTATCGGCTTTCCCTCTGTGGGACGGACAGCCAATTGCTGCCCCCTAGTGGCACTCCCGGGCAGAGCCGACTCCTGCCGGCCGGGGAATCGAACCCCGGTCGCCGTGGCCAGCATCAAACGTTGAAACCACTAGACCAAGCGGGAGGCTTGCCTTTCTTTCTTGAGTTGAATGCTTTCAGATTCATGGCACAGCGAAGATAGTTGACAATTGTGATATGTATTGTGGAGGAGCCGAGAGAAAGAGGTTGAGCGAGACCGATGCTTTGGCCCTGCTGATGCACACAGAAGAAATGTATCGTGTGTTTATTTGTGCTCTGGTAGGACAGGGGCAGCGTGTGTTACAGAGAGATGCATTTCTACATGGCTAGATGTTTATGGGGTCCATGATGGTGTTTTAATATGAAGGAAGATTAATTTGTGGAAACGTGGGTTACATGTTCTCTGGTTCTGATGCAGGTTGAAGGGTCCTGGGCTTGAGAGCTGGAGATTTGTGTGTCTTTGCTTCGAGGGGCATCTTTACAAAACTGTTCAGTGGTTGCCCCTCCTCTCCTGTCTTTTGTACGTTCTTCAAATGTATGATTGCTTTATATAATCCGCTCTCTGTCCATCCTCACCTAAATTAAAGAGAAATCGTGTCATATTTCATCGTAATATTCTGCACAACTTGGGCATGAAGTGGGTGGGGGTAAATTAATAGGGTTTACACCCCCCCTGCTAGACCTGTAGCTGTTTATACTGTCGATACGTTAGTGTGGCCCGGGCTGTCGCTGTGTTTATACTACCATCTCACATGCACTTTGGCCTGGATCGTCTCTCTCCCTCTCTCTCTCTCCCTCTCTCTGTCTGTCTCTCTCTCTCCCTCTCCCTCTCTCTCCCTCTCTGTCTGTCTCTCCTCTCTGTCTCTCTCTGTCTGTCTCTCCTCTCTCTCTCTCTCTGTCTCTCTCTCCCTCTCTCTCTCCCTCTCTCTGTCTGTCTCTCCCTCTCTCTCTCTCTCTGTCTCTCTCCTCTCTGTCTCTCTCTCTGTCTGTCTCTCTCTCCCTCTCTCTCTCTCTCTCTCTCTCTCTCTCTCTGTCTCTGTCTCTGTCTCTCTCTGTCTCTGTCTCTCTCTCTCTCTCTCTGGCACTCGGGAAAGGGAGATATGTGATGAAAATTATGATTTTGTGGAATGAGGAGTTCTCACACGCCTCCTGATTCATTGCATGACCTTGAGAACCACCGCCAAATGGAGAGGTATTGAGAAAGGGCCTGAGATGCTCTTATCCAGAGCGACTTACAAGATGTGCATTAATACATTATAAGATTAATTATTGTTTGCGCAAGAGATCAGTGCAGTAATTAGGGCTGTCCCCGACTAAAACAAATCTTGGTCGACCAACAGTCGTCCGTTTTTTCCAATTGGTCGATTGGTCGCAATGCAGTCCACAGTAGCATCGGTTATCTCTTTTTCTTTTTTCTGAGATAGCGGCGGGCTTCAGGTCCAACCTGGAAGTGCAGGAGTGTGTCCTGTGCCTCGGATCAAACCCAGATCTGGCCCGGGGCCCCTGGGGGCCACGGTGTCACACAGGGAGGTGGGCTTTAGCTGCCTCCACCCTCGGCTTCAGGTGCCAATTCGCACCCCCAACACTTATGAGCAGGCTCTCCTTGGGCCCGCTGTTCAGTTCAGTTCAACTGTATCTCACCAGGGCAGTCCACGCAGTAATAATCCTGGGTACAATTAATAAAAGAACACAAGACAAAAATAAAAACCATTACCGACCGAAGCGCAGGCTCTCTCTGAGGTTGAGCGCCATGTGGTGGTGGAGAGCTCTCTCCCTCTCTCTCCTTCTCTCTCCCTCTCTCTCCCTCTCTCTCCCTCTCTCTCTCTCCCTCTCTCTCCCTCTCTCTCCTCCTCTCTCTCCTCTCTCTCCCCCTCTCTCTCCCCCTCTCTCTCCCCTCTCTCTCCCCTCTCTCTCTCCTCTCTCTCTCTCCCTCTCTCTCCCTCTCTCTCTCCCCTCTCTCTCCCTCTCTCTCCCTCTCTCTCCTCTCTCTCTCCCTCTCTCTCTCCCTCTCTCTTCCCTCTCTCTCCTCTCTCTCCCTCTCTCTCCCTCTCTCTCCCTCTCCCCCTCTCTCCCTCTCTCTCCCTCTCTCTCCCTCTCTCTCCCTCTCTCTCTCTCTCTCTCTCTCTCTCTCTCTCTCTCTCACACTCTCAGGAGAATGTTCATCCATTCATTTAAGGAGCCAAAGCCAAATTACCCAACATTTATATCCCTGAGTTCCTGAAACAACCATTCATCTACAAACACTATTATCTTTCCATTTATTGAAGTACAGTTGAATGCTAATAATGTGCTATTTTACTGCTAACGGTGTTTGTGTTAAAGATACAGGTGGTAGGTAAGGTGATGGGTTACTGGGTGAAAGGTCAGGCAGGTTCTGTGGCTCAGTAGGTAGAGCTTGGTTCTGTGTGTCTCAGTAGGTAGAGCTTGGTTCTGTGTGTCTCAGTAGGTAGAGCATGGTTCTGTGTGGCTCAGTAGGTAGAGCGTGGTTCTGTGTGGCTCAGTAGGTAGTGTAGAGGTGGTTCTGTGTCTCAGTAGGTGGAGTGTGGTTCTGTGTGGCTCAGTAGGTAGAGCGTGGTTCTGTGTGGCTCAGTAGGTAGAGTGTGGTTCTGTGTGTCTCAGTAGGTAGAGCGTGGTTCTGTGTGTCTCAGTAGGTAGAGTGTGGTTCTGTGTGGCTCAGTAGGTAGAGTGTGGTTCTGTGTGTCTCAGTAGGTAGAGTGTGGTTCTGTGTGGTCTCAGTAGGTAGAGTGTGGTTCTGTGTGTCTCAGTAGGTAGAGTGTGGTTCTGTGTGTCTCAGTAGGTAGAGTATGGCTCTGTGGCTCAGTAGGTAGAGTGTGGTTCTGTGTGTCTGTGGCTTAAATGATCATGGTGAAGTAGGAAGTGACCTCCATGTTTTTCCCATGCCATTGTTTTCCAGCGTACAACATTATCCGTGCGTTTAGTGTGCCCAGTGTGTAGTTGTGTACTGCTTGGGGTTCTGCTTTGTGCCAACCCTCAAATATCACCCTCACTCCACAGAGATGTTGGATCAGCCAGACTCCTCCCGCCCTCTGTGTCCTTATTGGAGGAGGGATCCGCCTGTCTTTGCGGCTTCTGGCTCCAGCCACGCCCCTTCATGAATATTCATAAGGAGCCGAGACAGAATTTTAATGATGAGAATATCCAGCTGTGGAGAGGCTGGCGGATGGCGCAGTGGTGTAATGCACCCGTAGTTGGCCGGTCCTGCTATGAGTTTGAGCTGCCTGTCAGGGGACGCGGTTTTAAACCCGTCTCTACCAGACCGGCCCAGGTCGTCAGCCCTGATCGGGGCGGGGGGTGTTTGACTATCCGCCCCAGGGGGGGGAGGGGGAAGGTGAGCGGGCTCGGGTCTTGTAGAGACGTGAAGCACGTAAAGGAGTCTCCAGAACGTGGGTTCTGTCTCGAAGGAGGTGGGTCATCACCTTTTTTTCAGATTCTTCCATTTTGATGCTTCTTTTTCACCCTCTTTCTCTCCTCTCTCTCTCTCCCCCTCTCTCTCCCCCCTCTCTCCCCCCTCCCTCTCCCCCTCCCCCTCCCCCTCCCCTCCCTCTCTCTCTCTCTCTCCCTCCCCCTCCCCCTCCCCCTCTCTCTCTCTCTCTCCCTCCCCTCCCCCTCCCCCTCCCCCTCTCTCTCTCCCTCTCCCCCTCTCTCTCTCTCTCTCTCCCCCCCTCTCTCCCCCTCCCTCTCCCCCCCTCCCCTCCCCCCCCCCTCCCCCCCTCTCTCTCTCTCTCTCCCTCTCCCCCTCCCTCTCTCTCCCCCCCCTCCCCCTCCTCTCTCTCTCTC
>JAINUG010000776.1:30000-58218 GCA_029706075.1 Aldrovandia affinis
GGGGAGGAGAGAGCCTCTGTGCTGGAGAGGTGAGGGGAGAGAGAGAGAGAGCCTTCACCTGGAGGAGAGAGCCTCTGTGTGCTCTGTGTGCTGGAGAGGTGAGGGGAGGGGAGGGAGAGAGCCTGCTGGAGAGGTGTGAGGGGGAGAGCCTCTGTGTGCTGGAGAGGGAGGGGAGAGAGAGAGCCTCTGTGTGCTGTGTGCTGGAGAGGTGAGGGGAGGGAGAGAGAGCCTCTGTGTGCTGGAGAGGTGAGCCTCTGTGTGCTGGGAGGGAGGGGGGAGAGAGCCTCTGTGTGCTGGAGAGGTGAGGGGGGAGAGAGCCTCTGTGTGCTGGAGAGCTGGAGAGGTGAGGGGAGGGGGAGAGAGAGCCTCTGTGTGCTGGAGAGGTGAGGGGAGAGAGAGCCTCTGTGTGCTGGAGAGGTGGGGAGGAGAGGAGAGCCTCTGTGTGCTGGAGAGGTGAGGGAGGAGGAGAGAGCCTCTGTGTGCTGGAGAGGTGAGGGGGAGAGAGAGAGAGCCTCTGTGTGCTGGAGAGGTGAGGGGAGAGAGAGAGCCTGTGTGCTGGAGGTGAGGGGGGAGAGAGAGAGCCTCTGTGTGCTGGAGAGGTGAGGGGAGGGAGAGAGCCTCTGTGTGCTGGAGAGGTGAGGGGGAGGGGAGAGAGCCTCTGTGTGCTGGAGAGGTGAGGGGGAGAGAGAGAGCCTCTGTGTGCTGGAGAGGTGAGGGGGAGGAGAGAGAGAGAGCCTCTGTGTGCTGGAGAGGTGAGGGGGAGCCTCTGTGTGCTGGAGAGAGCCTCTGTGTGCTGGAGAGGAGAGAGAGAGAGAGAGAGCCTCTGTGTGCTGGAGAGGTGAGGGAGGGAGAGAGCCTCTGTGTGCTGGAGAGGTGAGGGAGGGGAGAGAGCCTCTGTGTGCTGGAGAGGTGGGGGAGGGAGAGAGCCTCTGTGTGCTGGAGAGCCTCTGTGTGCTGGAGGAGTGAGGGGAGCCTCTGTGCTGGAGAGGTGAGGGGGAGAGAGCCTCTGTGTGCTGGAGGTGAGGTGAGGGAGAGAGCCTCTGTGTGCTGGAGAGGGAGGGAGGGAGAGCCTCTGTGTGCTGGAGAGGTGAGGGGAGAGAGAGCCTCTGTGTGCTGGAGAGGTGAGGGGGAGGAGGGAGAGAGAGCCTCTGTGTGCTGGAGAGGAGAGGGGGAGGAGAGAGAGCCTCTGTGTGCTGGAGAGGAGAGGGAGGAGAGAGCCTCTGTGTGCTGGAGAGGTGGGGGAGGGAGAGAGAGCCTCTGTGTGCTGGAGAGGTGAGGGGAGGAGAGAGAGCCTCTGTGTGCTGGAGAGGTGTGCTGGGGAGGGGAGAGAGAGCCTCTGTGTGCTGGAGAGGTGAGGGAGAGAGAGAGCCTCTGTGCTGGAGAGGTGAGGGGAGGAGGAGAGAGAGAGCCTCTGTGTGCTGAGAGAGCCTCTGTGTGCTGGAGAGGTGAGGGGAGGAGAGAGCCTCTGTGTGCTGGAGAGGTGAGGGGAGGAGAGAGCCTGTGCTGGAGAGGTGAGGGGGAGAGGGGGAGAGAGAGCCTCTGTGTGCTGGAGAGGTGAGGGGAGGAGAGAGAGCCTCTGTGTGCTGGAGAGGTGAGGGGAGAGCCTCTGTGTGCTGGAGAGGTGAGGTGAGGAGAGAGCCTCTGTGCTGGAGAGGTGAGGAGAGAGCCTCTGTGTGCTGGAGAGGTGAGGGAGGAGAGAGAGAGCCTCTGTGTGCTGGAGAGGTGAGGAGAGAGAGCCTCTGTGTGCTGGAGAGGTGGGAGGGAGGAGAGAGCCTCTGTGTGCTGGAGGAGGAGGGGAGGAGAGAGAGCCTCTGTGTGCTGGAGAGGTGAGGGGGAGAGAGAGCCTCTGTGTGCTGGAGAGGTGAGGGGGGGAGAGAGAGCCTCTGTGTGCTGGAGAGGTGAGGGGAGAGAGCCTCTGTGTGCTGGGAGGTGAGGAGAGAGAGCCCTGTGTGCTGGAGAGGTGAGGGGGGAGAGAGCCTCTGTGTGCTGGGAGAGGTGAGGGGGGGAGAGAGAGAGCCTCTGTGTGCTGGAGAGGGGAGGGGAGAGAGAGAGAGCCTCTGTGTGCTGGAGAGGTGAGGAGGAGGGGGAGAGCCTCTGTGTGCTGGAGAGGTGAGGGAGAGAGCCTCTGTGTGCTGGAGAGGTGAGGGGAGAGAGAGAGCCTCTGTGTGCTGGAGAGGTGAGGGGAGGCTGAGAGCCTCTGTGTGCTGGAGGTGAGGAGGGAGAGAGAGCCTCTGTGTGCTGGAGAGGTGGGGGGAGAGAGAGCCTCTGTGTGCTGGAGAGGTGAGGGGGAGAGAGAGCCTCTGTGTGCTGAGAGAGGGTGAGGGAGGAGAGAGCCTCTGTGCTGCTGGAGGTGAGGGGGAGAGAGAGCCTCTGTGTGCTGGAGAGGTGAGGGGGGAGGAGAGAGCCTCTGTGTGCTGGAGAGGTGAGGGGAGAGAGAGCCTCTGTGTGCTGGAGGTGAGGGGAGAGAGAGCCTCTGTGTGCTGGAGAGGGAGGGGAGAGAGCCTCTGTGTGCTGGAGAGGTGAGGGGAGAGAGAGCCTCTGTGTGCTGGAGAGGTGAGGGGGGAGAGAGAGAGCCTCTGTGTGCTGGAGAGGTGAGGGGAGAGAGAGCCTCTGTGTGCTGGAGAGGTGAGGGAGAGAGAGAGCCTCTGTGTGCTGGAGAGGTGAGGAGAGAGAGAGCCTCTGTGTGCTGGAGAGGTGAGGGAGGGAGAGAGCCTCTGTGTGCTGGAGAGGGGAGGAGGAGAGAGCCCTGTGTGCTGGAGAGGTGAGGGGAGAGAGAGCCTCTGTGTGCTGGAGGAGAGGGGAGAGAGAGAGCCTCTGTGTGCTGGAGAGGTGAGGGGGAGGAGAGAGAGCCTCTGTGTGCTGGAGAGGTGAGGGAGGAGAGAGAGCCTCTGTGTGCTGGAGAGGTGAGGGGGGGGGAGCCTCTGTGTGCTGCTGGAGAGGTGAGGTGAGGGGGAGAGAGAGAGCCTCTGTGTGCTGGAGAGGTGAGGGGAGAGGGAGAGAGAGCCTCTGTGTGCTGGAGAGGTGAGGGAGGAGAGAGAGCCTCTGTGTGCTGGAGAGGTGCTGGAGAGGAGAGAGCTGGAGAGAGAGCCCTGTGTGCTGGAGAGGTGAGGGGAGAGAGAGCCTCTGTGTGCTGAGAGGAGGGAGAGAGCCTCTGTGCTGGGAGGTGAGGGGGAGAGAGAGCCTCTGTGTGCTGGAGGTGAGGAGGGAGGGAGAGAGAGAGCCTCTGGAGCTGGAGAGGAGAGGGGAGAGCCTCTGTGTGCTGGAGAGGAGAGAGAGAGAGCCTCTGTGTGCTGGAGAGGTGAGGGAGAGAGAGAGCCTCTGTGTGCTGGAGAGGTGAGGGGGGAGAGAGAGAGCCTCTGTGTGCTGGAGAGGTGAGGGGGGAGGAGAGAGCCTCTGTGGCTGGAGAGGTGGAGGGAGGAGAGAGCCTCTGTGCTGCTGGAGAGGTGAGAGAGAGCCTCTGTGTGCTGGAGAGGTGAGGGGGAGAGAGCCTCTGTGTGCTGGAGAGGTGAGGGGAGAGAGAGAGCCTCTGTGTGCTGGAGAGGTGAGGGGAGGGGAGGGAGAGAGAGCCTCTGTGTGCTGGAGAGGTGAGGGGGAGGAGAGAGAGCCTCTGTGTGCTGGAGAGGTGAGGGGGGAGAGAGAGCCTCTGTGTGCTGGAGAGGTGAGGGGGAGGAGAGAGAGCCTCTGTGTGCTGGAGGTGAGGGGGGAGAGAGCCTCTGTGTGCTGGAGAGGTGGGGGGGAGAGAGAGCCTCTGTGTGCTGGAGAGGTGAGGGAGCCTCTGTGTGCTGGAGAGGTGAGGGGGGAGAGAGAGCCTCTGTGTGCTGGAGAGGTGAGGGGGAGAGAGCCTCTGTGTGCTGGAGAGGTGAGGGGAGAGAGCCTCTGTGTGCTGGAGAGGTGAGGAGAGAGCCTCTGTGTGCTGGAGAGGTGAGGGGGAGGAGAGAGCCTCTGTGTGCTGGAGAGGTGAGGGGGAGAGAGAGCCTCTGTGTGCTGGGAGGTGAGGAGGAGAGAGAGAGCCTCTGTGTGCTGGAGAGGTGAGGGAGTGCCTCTGTGTGCTGGAGAGGTGAGGGGGAGAGAGAGAGAGCCTCTGGCTGCTGGAGGTGAGGAGGGAGAGCCTCTGTGTGCTGGAGAGGTGAGAGGGAGAGGGAGGAGAGAGGGAGGGAGAGGTGAGGGGGAGGGAGAGAGCCTCTGTGTGCTGGAGAGGTGAGGGGAGGGGAGAGAGCCTCTGTGTGCTGGAGAGGTGAGGGGGGGAGGAGAGAGCCTCTGTGTGCTGGAGAGGTGAGAGGGAGAGGAGGAGAGGTGGAGGAGAGAGGGGAGCCTCTGGAGGGGAGAGGAGGGGGGAGAGTGCCTCTGTGTGATGGAGAGGTGAGGGGGAGGGGAGAGAGCCTCTGTGTGCTGGAGAGGTGAGAGGGAGAGGAGGAGAGAGGAGAGAGAGAGAGGAGGGAGGGGGGAGGGGAGGGGAGAGGGAGGGGGAGGGAGAGTGCCTCTGTGTGATGGAGAGGAGGAGGGGGAGGGGAGGGGGAGGGAGGGAGGAGGGGAGGAGGAGAGGAGGGACGCGAGGAGGAGGGAGGAGGAGAGGAGGGACGCGATGAGGAGGGAGGAGGAGAGGGAGGAGGAGGGGAGGAGGAGGAGGGGGAGGGGAGGGGAGAGGAGGTGGGAGGAGACAAGGGTGCAGCCAGGGAAATTCATCATCCGTACAAAACCAATTAAACCTGCATCTCTTTTACCCTGAGGGGGAGGGGGTGTATTTCACCAAGTGGGATTACGGAGTTATCTACATTACTTCCATAAATATTTTTGCCTATTTCTTCCAGTAGAATTTCACCTGAATGAAAATATTTCTGAATCCTTCCTTTAGTCGTACTTTGTGCCCCCAGCTACTTCAGTGAGAGGCAGTACCCCGATGAGGCCCAGAGGGAGGAGATCGCCAGCGCCTGCAACGCCGTCATACACAAGCCAGGTGAGACCCACGGCCCAGACGCCTCCTCAGCAGCATCTCCACTGGCCAGGTTCTGCTCACCAGCAGCAAGCAGCATCTCCACTGGCCAGGTTCTGCTCACGAGCAGCAAGCAGCATCTCCACTGGCCAGGTTCTGCTCACGAGCAGCAAGCAGCATCTCCACTGGCCAGGTTCTGCTCACGAGCAGCAAGCAGCATCTCCACTGGCCGTTTTCACACAGGGTCATTGGAATGTATCTTATCATACCTCTCCTAGATACACACACACACACACACACACACACACACACACACACACTCACACCATCAGAGAGGTCAGAGCGCAGGGTCAGTCGTAGTACGGCGCCCCTGGAGCAGTTTAGGGGTTCAGTGCCTTGCTCAAGGGCGCTTCAGCAGTGGGGTGCTGTACTATGGCTGACCCTACACTCAGACCTCTCTGATGATGTGTGTGTGAGTGTGAGTGTGTGTGTGAGTGTGTGTACATAGTACTATGTACTATGTTCAGACCTCTGAGATGTGGAAGACACATTCCAATTACCTTGTGTATCATGGCAATAAAGAGTATTCTATTCCTCTATTCTATTATTAATTGTTCAATTACCTACCTGAGAGAAAAGTACAACCAGAACCGAACTTTGGATTCGTGGGCCAGATTTGAGTAACCCTGATTTTATCCATTTCATCCAGGAAAGAAGCTGACTGAACTGGAGAGGGTCACATCCCTGAAGGTCTACAACTGGTTTGCAAACCGCCGGAAGGAGATCAAGAGGAGAGCCAATATCGGTAATTTTTAATTTAATTAGTCCAATCATTTACCTGATCTGACATTTTATCTACATTTCTTGATAAGCCCATGAATGACAGCTGAAGACTGTTCTTGTGTTCCCATATGAAACATGTTACTGTGGTCTAGTCTACAAGTGAACCAGCATTGGCGTATCCAACTAATTAGCTACTAGAGCCACAGGGGTAGTTGGTAGAAACAAAAACCTGCACACATACTGCCCACCCCTGCTTTAGATAAATCCTTTAAATAAATAGTTAAATCTGTTCATGCATATGTATACCTGGGGTGAATGCACTAGGTCAAGGTGGATATTTAGCAAATTAGGTTGATGAAGTATTCCGTCTGATTTACTAAAGCATGCCTTAACTGCGACTCCTCTTTGCGTGAGAATTTTAACAGCACCTGAAAGCAGGCGGTTTTGTGTTGCACTGTCCCAGTGATGCAAAACAAATAACCACAAATGTTGCAAAGTACCCCGGTTCATGTCACAACAGATTTTGTTTGCAGGCATACCTGTATCTTCTGGCAGCTAAGTCCGAATTTTAAATATATACCCTATATAGCATACATATTATTTACTAGAACTTGAAATAAAAATGATATGAAAGGATGCAGGATTTTGATAGATCTGTCATCAGCTAGCATTCAGTATAAAAACTCAGTTTTGAATTTGAACAGTTATGTTATTGTGCGTATGCGGTCAGGAGGGCATAGAATGAATCATGAATACAGTTGTACTTTCAGACGCTCTGTGGCCTTCTCCCATTCTATTCTTTATTGTTTGTTCTTATTCTAATATTCTCTCCTCGGTTGGACCACCGCCGGTGTCTTTCTCCCGCATTGTGTTGTAGGAAAGTTTTTTTCTTTTGAACGCCGCCAAACGTCATGTCATCCTTTCTTTACATTGTCTTCTGATTGTTTTATCTGTGTGGTTCTGTGTGGCTCAGTAGGTAGAGCATGGATCTCTGTGGTTCTGTGTGGCTCAGTAGGTAGAGTGTGGTTCTGTGTGGCTCAGTAGGTAGAGCGTGGTTCTGTGTGTCTCAGTAGGTACAGCATGGTTCTGTGTGTCTCAGTAGGTAG
Organism: Aldrovandia affinis; assembly: GCA_029706075.1. Classification (NCBI taxonomy): domain Eukaryota; kingdom Metazoa; phylum Chordata; class Actinopteri; order Notacanthiformes; family Halosauridae; genus Aldrovandia; species Aldrovandia affinis. Next base: position 36,820 of record JAINUG010000776.1, read on the forward strand.
AGCGTGGTTCTGTGTGTCTCAGTAGGTACAGCATGGTTCTGTGTGTCTCAGTAGGTAGAGCGTGGTTCTGTGTGTCTCAGTAGGTAGAGCATGGTTCTGTGTGGCTCAGTAGGTAGAGTGTGGTTCTGTGTGGCTCAGTAGGTAGAGCGTGGTTCTGTGTGTCTCAGTAGGTAGAGCATGGTTCTGTGTGGCTCAGTAGGTAGAGCGTGGTTCTGTGTGGCTCAGTAGGTAGAGCGTGGTTCTGTGTATCTCAGTAGGTAGAGCGTGGTTCTGTGTAGCTCAGTAGGTAGAGTGTGGTTCTGTGTGTCTCAGTAGGTAGAGCGTGGTTCTGTGTGTCTCAGTAGGTAGAGCATGGTTCTGTGTGGCTCAGTAGGTAGAGTGTGGTTCTGTGTGTCTCAGTAGGTAGAGCGTGGTTCTGTGTGGCTCAGTAGGTAGAGCGTGGTTCTGTGTGGCTCAGTAGGTAGAGTGTGGTTCTGTGTGTCTCAGTAGGTAGAGCGTGGTTCTGTGTGGCTCAGTAGGTAGAGCGCGGTTCTGTGTGGCTCAGTAGGTAGAGCGTGGTTCTGTGTGTCTCAGTAGGTAGAGCGTGGTTCTGTGTGTCTCAGTAGGTAGAGCATGGTTCTGTGTGGCTCAGTAGGTAGAGTGTGGTTCTGTGTGGCTCAGTAGGTAGAGCGTGGTTCTGTGTGTCTCAGTAGGTAGAGCGTGGTTCTGTGTGGTTCAGTAGGCACTGACACTTAGGCAACGCTTAGGTTGTGGGTTTGATTCCCACTGGGGCCACATATACTGAAAATGTATGCATTTACTACTGTAAGTCGCTTTGGATAAAAGCATCTGCTAAACGGCGTATATTATATTCTGTGTGGGTCCTCTATAGGGGGTCAGTGTGGCTCCTCTATAGGGGGTCAGTGTTGTGTGTGGCTCCTCTATAGGGGGTCCTCTGAAAGGTGTTTTTTTCGAAGAAGCAGCGATCTTGGAGAGCCATGGGATCGATGCCCAGAGCCCCGGGGCACTCCCACAGCGATGACATCGACGGTGACTACTCTGAGCAGGTAGGGGCTGTGGGGGGGGGGTCACTACTCTGAGCAGGTAGGGGCTGTGGGGGGGTAAGGGTGGGGGTATTCTTCTCCACAGATTTTTGCCAGTTTTTCTTCCAATTTAGTGGCCAATTACACCCTCTATTTATTTAGATTTACCCTCCCCCCACGAGTCCGCCGCTCGTCTCTAGGAGGCAAGCTCATTCTCCAAGGGCAGTGAACTCCGCTTCCTTTGAGACGGAATTCACCCCCACCCACGTTCTGGAGACTCCCTTACGTGCTTTACGGCGGACCCGAGCCGGCTCACCCTCCCCCCTCCCCCTGGGGTGGACAGCCAACGCCCCCGCCCCCGATCGGGGCTGATGACCAGGGCCGGTCTGGTAGAGACAGGTTTCAACTCAAAAACCTTTTTTTAATGCAGAAAATCCAAAGGTTGTGAAGCTTGAAGGCGCTTGATTTTATACTGGATTTATACTAAACAGGTTGTTTCCCCCAGAGCTGTACATATCCACTAGGGCGGCTTTCAGCTAAACTGTTCTTGACTACGGTTAACACACTTTGTTGCCTGCAATGTCGCTCTGGATAAGTGTAGTGTCTCACACACACAGAAATGCCTGTAATGTAATGTAATAGTGTAGTCTCTCTCACACACACAGAGGATTGTGGGTAGTGTAGTCTTAGCATAATGTAATGTAATATCCAATGAAAATCCACTGTTGTGAATTGTCAGTGACGTCAATAATGTTTTTAAATAGATTCATTACATGATCATTCATTTACAAACAAGGTCCTTGAAAACTTAGAAAATTGTCCTAAAAATCATCAAAAGGTTTTGCATTAAAAGATACTGTGGGAACCGTGAATGTTGTGTTGTCAGGTTGAAGTGACAGTGTTCTGTAATAATCTGTTAAACAGCCCCGCGGAACAGTCCATCTCCATAACCCCCCCTCTCAAATACATGGAACAGTCCGTCTCCATAACCCCCCCTCTCAAATACATGGAACAGTCCATCTCTATAACCCCCCCCTCTCAAATACATGGAACAGTCCATCTCTATCACCCCCCCCTCTCAAATACATGGAACAGTCCATCTCCATAACCCCCCCTCTCAAATACATGGAACAGTCCATCTCTCAAATACATCAGTCCCTCCATAACCCCCCTCTCAAATACATGGAACAGTCCATCTCCAAGCCATTCCGGTTTCAGGAGTTCCTCTGTCTCTTACATTCAATCACCTATTCATATGTCAATGACTGTCTCCATTTGGCCGCACAGATCCTTTGTAATTGTGATATGATTTACCCGTCTGCCTACAGTTCAATATCTTACAGTGGCTTCCTAGGACCTGTGTGTCAGTTTGGTTGATTCCAAATCATAAGCACCTTTCCAAAAACAAATGCTAAAAATGAGTTTGCTGAAACTGTCGCAGGGCTGCGATGTGGAGAGGAACGCACACTCGGCGGGCCTCCGCAGGTTTGACCTGTCACCCCCCACGCAGGTACGCCACACGCAACGCAACAAACTGCACTTTTATCCTTTAGAAAAACCAAACGTAATCAAGTCAACCTTTAAGGAACATTTATAAAAAATATAAAACCTTATCAGAACCGCAATGGTGCCCTGGAGTGGGGTAATGGTTTGGGAATGCAAGTTGCCCTGGAGTGGGGTAATGGTTTGGGAATGCAAGTTGCCCTGAGTGGGGTAATGGTTTGGGAATGCAAGTTGCCCTGGAGTGGGGTAATGGTTTGGGAATGCAAGTTGCCCTGGAGTGGGGTAATGGTTTGGGAATGCAAGTTGCCCTGGAGTGGGGTAATGGTTTGGGAATGCAAGTTGCCCTGGAGTGGGGTAATGGTTTGGGAATGCAAGTTGCCCTGGAGTGGGGTAATGGTTTGGCAAGTTGCCCTGGAGTGGGGTAATGGTTTGGCAAGTTGCCCTGGAGTGGGGTAATGGTTTGGCAAGTTGCCCACTACAGCTGCGGTTCAGCTCCTGGCTGCACCGGTCGATCGGGGGCAGCGATTGGCTGTCCGCCCCAGGGGGAGGGGCGAGCCGGCACATGCCGGGGCGGGGCCTCGGGGGGCTCGCTTGCCATAGTGACGGGCAGCGGGCTCGTGGGGGAGAGGGAATCGAAAGATTAATGGCAGAAAAACAGGGAAAAAATATGAAAAAAAAGAACCAGAATGGTAATTTTGCTGGACCAAAACCCAGAACAGAACAAACTGAACCAGCGGATTTGGTGACTGCTAAAACGTAGCGCAGCTTTGCGGGCATGCTCCTGGGTTTAAACTCTTTGAGATAACAAGTCAAAGTTTTGAAGGTTTCATGTGATTGCTAGATGTTACAGAATATAGTTAATCAGTGAACCCTAACCCTAATCAGTGAACAGTCCGGTATGCTGGCCTTCTCAATGTGTGATTTTTAGAAAAAAATAATTCTTAAAAAAATATAAATCAAGGATTGATAAGTTGTAGAAAAGAATACAATTGATTAATTTCAGAGTAGTTTAAGTATTATAATTAGGTCTGATAGGCGGCACGGTGGTGCAGTGGATAGCGCTGTCGCCTCACAGCAAGAAGGTCTCGGGTTTGAATCCAGGCCGGGGCCTTTCTGTGCGGAGTTTGCATGTTCTCCCGTGTCCGCATGGGTTTCCTCCGGGTACTCCGGTTTCCTCCCACAGTCCAAAGACATGCACGTTAGGCTAATTGGAGAGTCTAAAATTGCCCGTAGGTATGAGTGTGTGAGTGAATGGTGTGTGTGCCCTGCGATGGATTGGCGACCTGTCCAGGGTGTATTCCTGCCTCTCGCCCGGAACGCATGCTGGGATAGGCTCCAGCCCCCGCGACCCTGACCAGGAATAAGCGGCTTAGATAATGGATGGATGGATGGATTAGGTCTGATCGTGTTAGATCAGTGTAACAGCACAGAGTAGGTGATCATTACACTCAAGTGTTAATCTTTCTGTTTGGAAGCTATTTTAGATTTTCCCATTTCCCCATTACGGGTCACCACCCTCAAATAAACTGGGCTAATTTGGCCCTAAGAGGAGGAGTTCTGTGTGTCTCAGTAGGTAGAGCGTGGTTCTGTGTGTCTCAGTAGGTAGAGCATGGTTCTGTGTGGCTCAGTAGGTAGAGCGTGGTTCTGTGTGGCTCAGTAGGTAGAGTGTGGTTCTGTGTGGCTCAGTAGGTAGAGCGTGGTTCTGTGTGGCTCAGTAGGTAGAGTGTGGTTCTGTGTGGCTCAGTAGGTAGAGCGTGGTTCTGTGTGTCTCAGTAGGTAGAGTGTGGTTCTGTGTGGCTCAGTAGGTAGAGCATGGTTCTGTGTGGCTCAGTAGGTAGAGTGTGGTTCTGTGTGGCTCAGTAGGTAGAGCGTGGTTCTGTGTGTCTCAGTAGGTAGAGCCTGGTTCTGTGTGTCTCAGTAGGTAGAGTGTGGTTCTGTGTGGCTCAGTAGGTAGAGTGTGGTTCTGTGTGGCTCAGTAGGTAGAGTGTGGTTCTGTGTGTCTCAGTAGGTAGAGCGTGGTTCTGTGTGTCTCAGTAGGTAGAGCCTGGTTCTGTGTGTCTCAGTAGGTAGAGTGTGGTTCTGTGTGGCTCAGTAGGTAGAGTGTGGTTCTGTGTGTCTCAGTAGGTAGAGTGTGGTTCTGTGTGTCTCAGTAGGTAGAGTGTGGTTCTGTGTGGCTCAGTAGGTAGAGCGTGGTTCTGTGTGGCTCAGGAGGTAGAGCGTGGTTCTGTGTGGCTCAGTAGGTAGAGCGTGGTTCTGTGTGTCTCAGTAGGTAGAGCGTGGTTCTGTGTGTCTCAGTAGGTAGAGCGTGGTTCTGTGTGTCTCAGTAGGTAGAGCGTGGTTCTGTGTGGCTCAGTAGGTAGAGCGTGGTTCTGTGTGGCTCAGTAGGTAGAGTGTGGTTCTGTGTGGCTCAGTAGGTAGAGCGTGGTTCTGTGTGTCTCAGTAGGTAGAGTGTGGTTCTGTGTGGCTCAGTAGGTAGAGCGTGGTTCTGTGTGTCTCAGTAGGTAGAGCATGGTTCTGTGTGTCTCAGTAGGTAGAGCATGGTTCTGTGTGGCTCAGTAGGTAGAGCGTGGTTCTGTGTGTCTCAGTAGGTAGAGTGTGGTTCTGTGTGGCTCAGTAGGTAGAGCATGGTTCTGTGTGTCTCAGTAGGTAGAGTGTGGTTCTGTGTGGCTCAGTAGGTAGAGCATGGTTCTGTGTGTCTCAGTAGGTAGAGCGTGGTTCTGTGTGTCTCAGTAGGTAGAGTGTGGTTCTGTGTGTCTCAGTAGGTAGAGTGTGGTTCTGTGTGTCTCAGTAGGTAGAGTATGGTTCTGTGTGTCTCAGTAGGTAGAGCGTGGTTCTGTGTGTCTCAGTAGGTAGAGTGTGGTTCTGTGTGTCTCAGTAGGTAGAGTGTGGTTCTGTGTGGCTCAGTAGGTAGAGCGTGGTGTTGACAACGCTTAGGTTGTCGATTCCCATTGGGAGCCACATGTACTATAAAATGTATGTATTCAGTACTAGCTAGCTAGTACAGCTTTTTGGATAAAAGCTGCTAAATGGCGTATATATATATTCAGACAAGCCCTTCCTGCGATGTTTAGGTGCCCCCCGTGCCGGCTGGTTGGCTGGCGGCCAGGACGCAGAAGGGCCCCCCCTCGGGCCCCCCCTCGGCAGGACGGACAGGAGCCGAGGTGGGGGGGGGCCCCAGGATGACCGCTGTCACCTGGTCTCCCCCTGCCTGCAGGGGGAGCAGCAGGGACCCATCACGCTGGCGGTGGAGATGGCCCAGCAGGGCGGAGCCAACACCGGCATCAAGACAGAGACGCTGGAGGAGGACTGAGGGGTCAGGGGGTCGGGGGGTCAGGGGGTCGGGGGGTCAGGAGGGGGTCGGGGGGGTCAGGGGGTCGGGGGTCAGGAGCAGGACAGCGTGGCTGGTTGAGATGTGAGTTTGTGTGGCACCTCCGGACCCCCAACCCTGCCCTCATAAGTGGGTGATGGAGAGGAATAAAGTGTCCCTCCCTCCATCTCTCCATCTCTCCCTCCATCTCTCCCCCATCTCTCCCTCCATCTCTCCCTCCATCTCTCCCTCCATCTCTCCATCTCTCCCGCCGTTTTTGGCAGAATATAGCCCGCCTCTCCCATTCGGTCTCGGGACGCTGGCGTAGCGCGATTTGAAGGGAAGCTAGAGGTGGCTAGCGTAGTGCGTTTGCACTGGACTCCAGAAGCCTCCACGTTGGTGATCCAAGATAAAGAATTCTTTGTCTTTTTTTTCAATATTTACTCAATCAAGTGATATATTTATTTTTTTATAATTTGCAATTGATTCTGCAAGGGTAGCATTATTTTAAAAAAACCAAAGTGATCAAACAGAACTATGCTGAGCCCCCGGAGGAGGACCTCTGGGTGTGCTGGGTGTTGTAGTCCAGGGTGGCACAGCGAGAGATCCTGACAATCAGTCCACTAGAGGGCGCCACCCTCAGCATGTCACATTTCACATTACATTTTAAGCATTTAGCAGACTCTCTGTCCACATGGGTGACAGAGCCCTACGCTTGGCGAGTTGGTAAATGGGGGGAAACACTAACTGTAGCTTAAGCCCAAAGTGATTTTAAAAATGAAATTATTTAAGAACTTAGAAGATGCTCTTATGATCGAGAAGGGTTTAAATAGCCATGCAGTTGTGTATATTACACTGATTCAACAGATTTAGCACCCCTATCCAGTGCTCAATCCTTATTCATGAGAACGACACCTACAGGATCATTAACACTTTGACACGTACTAAAGGTGAAGAAAGAAAACTGGCACACGTACTATTTTCTCCAATCGTCGGAGCTGATTAATGTACTCACGTTGGAATAGATAGTGAGGGCGCAAGTTTCTTTCTTTACTTGTTTTGGAAATACACTTTAACCTGTACTCTGGGGTTGGGGGGGGCTGTTTCTCTGGAAATTGTACACAGGTGAAGAGAGAGAAATAGGCCACTAAATGGAGATTACCCTCTTTAGCTGTTAATGTGAAATTACAACTGCTATCATTATGTTTGTGCTGAAGTACCATCTGTTATGTACTTAAGCTCTTAAAGTAAAGATAACTGTTGGATGACTAAGTTGACCGGTAAATCATTTGTGCTGCTTCAGAGCTGGAGAATCTTTGAAGCGCTGCTGTCGAGGAACCTGCGGCTTGGCTATGTGTCAAACGCTTGTTGTACAAGGGTGAAAGAAACCCTTGGAAAATGTATTAGACAAAATTTATTTGTAATGTTTGATTTTTTTGTTTGTTCTTCCTGTGTATAATTCTGCTAAGCAGAAATATATCGAATGAAATTAGACACTTTTTAATGTTTAAATTCTTTTTTTATTTGTTTATTTCTAAAGGTTTTTAATATTCAACATGTCGATTATTATCATTTTTTCCACGTTGTGCTTTTTTCCCAATTTAATTTCAATGTGAATGCTCTCTGCCTGTTTGTGTGTTTTTAACGGTGATGATTCTGAAAGGCAAAGCACCGCTGATATTAATACAGGTTTTAATTTCATAATCACTGCATGGGGGCAGTGGATAGCACGGCTTTTTTTTTGTCGCCTCACAGCAAGAAGGTCCCGGTTCAGGCATTCCCGGTCTGGGGCCTTTCTGTGTGGAGTTTGCATGTTCTCCCGTGTCCGCGTGGGTTTCCTCCGTGGTACTCCTCCGGTTTCCTCCCACAGTCCAAAGACATGCACGTTAGGCTAATTGGAGAGTCTAAATTGCCCGTAGGTATGAGTGTGTGAGTGAATGGTGTATGTGCCCTGCGATGGGTTGCCGATCTGTCCAGGGTGTATCCCTGCCTCTCGCCCCAATGCATGCTGGGATAAGCGCGTTGTATAATGAATGAATGAATTAGTACATGATCCAGGAATTTGAACAGGCCTTTCTTGTGCATTACTCACAGCATTACTCACAGTAAACTCATAACTTCACCCAGCCTTTTCAGTGGAAGCACTTCATAAAATAGGAAGTAGAAAAGTGCATGTCCAAGCTACAAGAGATATATATATATAATCCAGTGGAGCTGCAGGCTCTAACAACAGGCCAGCGATGACAGTGGGCTTGCTGTAGATGTGTGCCAGGGCAGACAGGACTGTGTGCTCGATTGCTTTCGATGTTTCTCTGTACTCTTCTGCACAAGATAAGTTTCCCCTTCAACCCTTTGCAAGCATTTTTTCACATGAAGACCGTTCAGTTCTTCAAGGTTCCCCGTTTTGTCAGCTTGCCAAGAATATCTCCACGAATCCACGTGCACAGCGCAAGCCGTGCCTCTGCCATTAAGATTACTCGCGCGCTGCAGGAAAACCTCGCTTGAGAATTCGGTTGGTGATAAAAGGTTGATGTTCTTTTTATGGATTGTGTGAAAATTCAGCCACAAACAGCTGGGTGCCAAACGTGAGGAAAGGTTTAGTGCATCACTCACTGTTTTTTATTTTTTAAATGTAAATGTTACTCCTATTTTTTACCAAATTGGAATGCCCAATTATATTAGGAAACCGTGCTCATTGCTGCATCCACCTGTCAATCAATCATGTGATGTTAGCAGCTGCTTCTTCTCACACCAGTTCAGATCTCACACCAGTTCAGAACCAGTTCAGATCTCACACCAGTTCAGATCTCACACCAGTTCAGAACCAGTTCAGATCTCACACCAGTTCAGATCTCACACCAGTTCAGAACCAGTTCAGATCTCACACCAGTTCAGATCTCACACCAGTTCAGATCTCACACCAGTTCAGAACCAGTTCAGATCTCACACCAGTTCAGATCTCACACCAGTTCAGAACCAGTTCAGATCTCACACCAGTTCAGATCTCACACCAGTTCAGAACCAGTTCAGATCTCACACCAGTTCAGAACCAGTTCAGATCTCACACCAGTTCAGAACCAGTTCAGATCTCACACCAGTTCAGATCTCACACCAGTTCAGAACCAGTTCAGATCTCACACCAGTTCAGAACCAGTTCAGATCTCACACCAGTTCAGAACCAGTTCAGATCAGTTCACACCAGTTCAGATCTCACACCAGTTCAGAACAGAACCAGTTCAGATCTCACACCAGTTCAGACCAGTTCACACCAGTTCAGATCTCACACCAGTTCAGAACCAGTTCAGATCTCACACCAGTTCAGAACCAGTTCAGATCTCACACCAGTTCAGAACCAGTTCAGATCTCACACCAGTTCAGATCTCACACCAGTTCAGAACCAGTTCAGATCTCACACCAGTTCAGAACCAGTTCAGATCTCACACCAGTTCAGATCTCACACCAGTTCAGAACCAGTTCAGATCTCACACCAGTTCAGATCTCACACCAGTTCAGAACCAGTTCAGATCTCACACCAGTTCAGAACCAGTTCAGATCTCACACCAGTTCAGATCGCACAGGCGCTGAGTCGGAGGAGGACACTTCATGTGCAGCTTGTGCAGGCAGACTGTGGGTATCATATTGACCAGAAGGGGGCGCTGGTGCACAGTGAGACCAGGATGTCCCCGGCAGTGTAAATGTCCCCCTCCCTCCAGGCATAGCGGCTGCTTCACCTCAGCGCTGTCCTCCAGGGCTGCCGGCACGCTCCTCCGCTAACGCTGTGTGCTTTATGAAAAATGGGATTTCAATAACTTTACGTTTTACAAATGTTTTATGCTGTGCATATACACAAATATCGTGTGTGTGTGTGTGCGTGTGTGTGAGTGTGTGTGTACTGTATTTAGGTGCTCTCATATCAATTTTTTAAAGAAACGAGAGGAAGCCACTTTTAGAGGATAACTCTTGGCGATGGGCATGGCTGTGATTAAATGAATCGTTGTTCTTGTCCTCCCCTACGTGCTCTGCCAACACAACGATGGTGAAAACGTGCTCTGTCAACACAACGATGGTGAAAACGTGCTCTGTCAACACAACGATGGTGAAAACGTGCTCTGTCAACAGCCGGGAAATGAACAAGCGCGCGGGGGTGCAGAGATGCGCTGTGGGACAGACTGTGTGGCCAGGTGGCTCTGTGACGTTGGGTATCGGTGTGTTTCAGGAGCCTGCTGTCAGAGGAGCATGACCCCTCACCCCATGACCCCTCACCCCATGACCCCTCACCCCATGACCCCTCACCCTTGACCCCTCTCTGCAGCGGGATGCTTTGCCTTTGACCAGCCAGGGATCAGCTGTCCTTGTCACCTGTGCTTTGTTGAATATGTGGACGAAGTAATAAAGATAAATTATAAATACAATCACCTGTTGTATCATTATGAAATAGTAAAGTCCTATATCTCCTATTTCAGAATATAGTGCCTTTTTTGGAGAGTAGACTGTTCTGTAATTAAAATGTAGTATACAGCTTTTTTTGCTTTTGTTACTATTTTTAAAAATGTGTTTATTTCAGTATTGTACTTACTAGAGAATCTTAACTATATAAAATGAACAATAAATAATAAATATGCAACTGGTCTGTTCTGTGGAGTTCATGTGCCATTCTGTTCCTGTGTCGATGTTTCAAACGTCTGGAGCCAGGTGAAACCACATCGGAAACCCATCGCAGGATTTGACAGTTAACCGTCAGTTTTTAACCGACCCGCATAACACTACTGCCATAAGAAATGAAATAGCTATCTATTGATATTTGGTCTATATTAAATATTACAGTTTGAATACATTGTCATTTATATCCTTTTTCAGTTGTGCATTGACAATCAGTTCTGTAGATTTCATTCCAGAGTCCAGTTGTCCATCCTAGCACTCTGCTTATTCCCAAACAAACAAATACATGTAAATGTATTTTGTATTTTTGTTATTTATTGTAACCTTGATTATGCTGCCAACGCCTAACACCACAAACACAATACACACACACACACACACGCACACATACACCACCGTCATGGATAATGAGGACCACAATGGAAGCAAGTCCTGGGACATTTACACTAAACGAAACTAAACAGAACATCCCAGAACACAGATAAACATGCAGCGAATGGAGGGCACAAAAAAGACATGGAAACTGCAATGTTATAAAAAGGAAGGTCCATTGGAAAAGATTATGCTTTTGGGCACTTGTGCTGGCTCATACCCCGTTAGAGGAGTTCCCTTAGAGAGGGGTCTGGGATGAGATAATGAGTTCTGATTGGTGAGGGATTTGAAAGTAGGGAGGTGACCAATCAAAGTGGGCCTATTCCCAGAGAGCTAGTGTTTGTTTTCATCTCACAATCCGCAACTCATTTAGAGCCAAGAAAACAGGTGAGCTGAGTCTGATATCTCAACAAAAAACATTTTCAACGTTTAAAAAAAAAGCCAAGTTACTCACATATACAAAGCATATACTCTATATACATCTGTAAAACATCATTCCTAGAGTCGCATACCAAATTACTAATGTCAAAAAGATGCTAACTAAACTTTCACCAGTATATTTGCACAAACTAAACAAGCACTGTTCCAAAGCAATGCTGCCCATATTTTCCTACATTCGTTCAAGTAACATTTTTTGACAAAAATGTTCTTTTTTGTAGTTTTTTCCTGTCTCAACATATAGGCTGCTTGTTTCACTTCATGTTTTCCTTGAATTGTGAATTAATTTGTGTTTCTCTGAATGCCAGGGGTCTCAGAGCTTACTGCATGCTTCTCTAGGAAACGCATTGAAAGTGCAGCTGATGAGAAATTCAGGTCAAATCCATGCGGTGATAATATATTGTCATGACAATGCAGCATTTCTAAAACGTAGGGGCTGCAGACTTTCCATTTCTTTTAGCTCTACAACCAAAAGTTTGATGAAATCTATCTTAAGAAAGACCAGGCAGCTTGTGACAGATCCAGAGCTAAATGGGTAGAAGAAAATGAGAGGAAATCTGCTTATTTCTGTTTTCTGTCTCTCCTCGTCATTCCCAAGTAGCGACTCTCATGCTTATTTCGACAGTATGAAAAATCTGGGGCCTCATTTATAAAAAGGTTGCGTAGAAACCATCCTACATTTGATCTAAGGTCATTTCTGAAATGTGCGTAAGTGTGATTCAGAGAAACTGAACGTACGCACAAAAAAACGTGCGTACGCCAGTCCCCCAGATGTGAAATCTATAAATCGCAAATGATCTTGAAATTGTGCGTAGCTGAATGGTTTTAGATCTCCGCCTTGTAAACGTCCCGTAATTAATATCATTAGCATATAAAGGAACTTGAATCAAATCAAATCAAATCAAATCAAATCAAATTTATTTGTATAGCGGTTTTCACAATTGAATTGTCACAAAACGCTTAACAGAGGGGGAGCCCAGGCCTAGACCCCCCCAAAAGCAAGCCTAAAGGCAACAGTGGCAAGGAAAAACTCCCTTGGTAGGGAGAAACCTTGGGAGGAACCAGACTAAAAGGGGGGGAGCCCATCCTCTTCTGGACAGCACAGGGTGTGTCCAAAAAATACCATATCATGGTCAGTCCAAGGTGACTCAGGGCTGAAAGACTTTGCCCCTCCTGAGTTAGGTAGTCAGCGGGGGGGGGGGGGAGCTAAACCACATGAAGGGGGTCCAGATCCAGGAACTGGGGGTGGCATGGGGGTGAGGGTTGATGCGGGTTGAGGGTTGCTCACACTTCTCGCAGGATCTAGGGCTCGGGGGCAGGTGCAGTCAGAAAAAAAGCAGTGCTATAGCCAGTAGCATTATGTAAGAGCAGGGGAGCACAAGCTATTAGGAGAGGGACAGAGAATACACGCAGCCGAGAGAGAGTTCCAAACCATCCACACCCGATCAAGGATAACCAGCCTAACAGCGGTGGTAACACGTTGAGGAGGTGACAGTATGGAAAGTTTCTCACTCCATAAGACACTAGGGCATGGCCTTCTCCATCTCTCCACCTAGACTATGTTTGGCAGTAGGCTAGGCTGAAAATATATGTTTTTAATCTACACTTAAAAATTGTAAGTCCTTAACATGCTTTGGTAAACCGTTCCACAAATCCTCTACTTCCAACTTGGCGTACGCATGTTTCCTTGTGGCAATGTTGGAGTACTGCAGGTATTGTCTTAGTATTATTGTTTATTTGTTTTGTTGTTGCAATTTTGTTTTATATATATATATATTTTATATATCTAACATGTTCAAAATAAAATTTTAATTAATTAATTCATTCATTCGCGGTCTCGTCTCTTCTCTGTCCTGACCCCTCGCTGGTGGAACTACCTTGTGCAATCGGTCAGGACCGCGGAATCACTTGCGATCTTCCGCAAGAGACTCAAAACCCACCTTTTCAGACTCCATTACCACTGAACTCTGTACATCTAGCCACTTGTCATCACCACTGCCTACTTGCTCTACACTGTATACCCCTGCTTACTCCACTTAACAATAAATTAAAAAAATAAGAGAAAACTAACCTTTTCCTTCCCAGTGTTACAGGTGTGGTATGCAGCTGCCTGCAATGATGTCTATCGCTGTGTTACTGCACTGATATCCTGCGCTAACTATGATTGTTGGCAACGCTTAGGTTGTGGGTTCAATCCCCACTAGGGCCACATATACTGAAAATGTATGCATTCACTACTGTAAGTCACTTTGGATAAAAGCGTCTCCTAAATGGTGTATATTATTATATTAAATGCATAACTGCACACTCATCTTCACAAACTTCCATGTCAAAACCAAACTCTCCACTCAAAACCATGTCATCTTACATCTAAACCAAACTTTGCCTTCAGACATCACACAAAAGCCATCAAATACACATACACTACAAAATAGCCATTACACACTGGTGAGATCAATTCAAAACACTACCGTAAAAACTTGTTACTGCAATGAATAATGGAGCTTATGGTTTTCCCCCAGAACAACCTCTTTACATGATGAACACAATATACTGTAAAGACACAACACGTATACATTTGCCACATTAATTCCTCAATGTACTGTAGTAAAATAAACTGAAATTGAGTGAAAAAGTAAATGTACTGTATAAATATGCAGGACACAAGTGTGAGAAGAGGTTCCTGGATTATCTTATTTTAATAGATTCCTCAAAGCCTGGACGTTTAAATTCAGTCACACCCCACCTGTTCTGTACTGATTCAGGATAGACCTTCCCTTGTTTACACATAGGACTATTTAACGTTGACGTTTTTGAGAGAGAAACAGGACTAAAACTGGACTCGAGGGCAACCGATGGATGTTTTGCTATTTTTGAACAATAATCCACATCGGAGCGGACTAGAACTGAGAACGTGTGGATGACGGGGACGCGGTCGATTGATAAATTATGCACGTTGCCATTTCACTTTCCGTGGAGTTCTGACAGTCTTATTCAACTGCTCGATCCTGGAATGTTTTTACTTGCATGGCTTGTTTTAAATGTTTTTTTTGTTGTGGTATGGGACAGACCTTAAAAAGGAAATAGTTTAATATATAGTTTGCAGCTCTTTGATTTGCAGTAACATTATATATCTGCAGATTCTTTGATGTTTTGTTATTGTGCTTGTTTTGATTTGTGCACGCTATCAGAATCACTGACTTACGTTTTAATATATTTTTCCATGAATATGTATTAAATTATTCCCAATAGTCTATTCTCTTCATTTCATAGCTTTTCTCTTGGTTGCGCTGCTTCCAGTAGTGTATGTTTATGTTAGAGCTTTTATCCAATCATATTTCAGCCATCATGTGTTGCCAGGGTCAAATAAATCTGCCTTGAGGCCTTCAGAATCAACAGTGCAGGCCCCTGTAGCTTAAAATAAATGGCAATGAAACTGTTGCTTTAACCAATCAGATTTAGAGTTGGCGACACCGGGGCCATCTAGCAGGCGTACAATAACGTCTGCATTTTCACATCTTTTGATTGGATGGTCAGAGAGCGTACTAGTCAGAGCTAGCAAACTGCATCTGTAGTGATCTGCACAAGCTAAAATATATTTGTGTAGATTTAATAGCGGTTTTTTCAACCCACAATGGCTGACAGAGGAGAAGAAATTGATTTGGTCGCAGATATACTTAAAGCCATTTTCAAGACAGACTTTTCAAGAAAAGCTGGACATCGTGAGGAAAGGTTGGCCAACCCCAAAGCTAGCAAACCTGTCCCAGCCAGGGAAAGGGTTTGTCCTCCACTTTCAATTCAGTAACTACGAGTGGTAAATCAAAAGTTTGTGGTGTCCCCAGGGGTTGGGCGACACTCACGGACCTTGCAGAGGGCATAGGCAAGTTTAAGAACACGGAGGAGGCAGTATTCAAAAACAAAATGATAATTTATTAAACTAATACTTATAAACACAAAACAAAGGGTGGGGTCTTCAGGGGAATACAAACCCATAAAGTCCACAAATCCTTATCTTGTCGTCAATGTCCAAAATCCAATCCAAAATCCAGGTCAGTTCCTCAGGCAGTCCACAAGTCGGTACACAAAGGGGGTTCTCAATCAATCTGGTCAAAACACAAAAACAATCCAAATCACACACTCAAACTCTCTTTCTCAATCCCGACTGGTCAAACAAACGGTTCTTTCTCCTTTCCAAACACTCCATTCAATGTATGTCACAGAATCAGCCCTTTAAATAGGCCTCAAAATGGCTTCCAGCTGGTCGTTAGTCCCCATTGCTTGACTCTGCTCAGGTGTAACTGTGGCCGGCTGGGAAATGTAGTGTTTCCTGACTCCCATGTGTTGTAGGCCAGGCAGCCATTTCCTTGTTCAGCCCCTTGGGCTGCCACAACTTACAAAGCCATTTTCAAGACTGACTTTTCAAGAAAAGCTGGACATCGTGAGGAAAGGTCGGCCAACCCCAAAGCTAGCAAACCTGTCCCAGCCAGGAAAAGGGTTTGTCCGCCACTTTCAATTCAGTAACTACGAGCGGTAAATCTAACGTTTTGGTGAGTATAATGAATTTTATTTACATGTTTTTATATTTTTGTCATTTTATTAGGTTAATATTGATGCTTCTGCTTGAGATGATGTATGTGGCGCAGCTGTGGCTGCAGTGAAAGGAGACTTGTTGAATTGTGTTAATTGGGTTTCGTACTTTAGTAATGGCATTCATTCTCGCTACATGAGACACCTGTCTGTGATGCAACGCCCTGTTATACTGCGTTTCTGTATAATATTGATGGTTTCTATAACCGTGGCGTCATAATGATGGTATTAAGAGGTGGAATAATTCAGGTAGGACACCACTGAAGGCCTAGGTGTGAAATGCACGGCCCGCCACTGGCTCTTAATATACTTACGGAATGAGCCAGTTGTTCCTAGCAGTCAGGCTAACAGTGATGTGGAGGAAATGGACTATGATTCAGAGGCAGAGAGTGTATCTTTGTTTGATATTGGTAAGAATGGCGATCTGTACACATTAGAGGAAATAAAAGATTTTTTGGATGAGACTTTTGGCAAGTCCGTAAAGGTGACAGATTATTTTCAGAACGCTGACAATTTTTTTATATCCGTCAGCATTCTGCAAAAACTTGTTGGATTTGATGTGTTGGATGAAAAGAAAAGATTCTGTCTAAAAAAGCATGTCACTGTATTGTGGAAGACTCTAAAAGCAAGTAAAGGAAAAAAGGTGAAGAAGGCCAAGTAGTAATCTTGGAAATGATAATGATCATGCATCACAAGGTGTACTCTTTCTACCTGTTTTCATTGTTTTATTTATGCAAGGGCTAAGGGTTGGTTCTTTAAATATAAATGGTGGGAGAGATAGACTGAATAGAGCTCTGGTTAAAGAGGTTGCTCAACAGAAAAAGTTGGATGTAATTTTACTCCAGGAAACACATAGTGACCAAGACAACGAAATAGATTGGGGCTTATGGTGGGAGGGTTCACACATCCTAAGCCATGGAACTAACTTAAGTGGGGGGGTAGCTTTGCTGCTGGCTTGGATGTAAATATACTTTCTACTACCGAGCTAGTGAGGGGGCGGGCGTTGCTGGTAAGATAGAGATAGAGGGTTTAGACTTTTCCTTTATTAATGTATATGTTCCCAATCAGGGCTCTGATAGATTATTATTTTTTAGGAAAATAAAGCAGGAGTTGGTGCAGCTTAACCTAGACTATATAGTAATGGGTGGGGATTGGAACTGTACGCTCCAGTTTACCCTTGATAGGATGAATGAGGAGCCTCACCCACAATCATCCAGCACATTGGGAAATTTAATTTAGATTTAATAGACGCATGGAGGGTCAAACATCCTGATGTTAAGCAATACGCTTGGGTTAGGGTGAGTGATAATATGATTAGCGCTGCCCGGTTAGATAGAAGTTATATTTCTCAGTGCCTTAGGTCACGATTGCTTAGCAGTACAATTAGTCCAGTAGGTTTCACTGATCACCATCTTACTACAATCAATATATGCATCTCTCCTGGTGAGAGAGTTCAATCATACTGGCATCTTAACACTAAATTACTCAAAGACAATGCTTTTTGTCAGAGTTTTGATTTCTTTTGGAAAAAATGGCAAAGTAAAAAGGGTGAATTTGAGTCTTTAAGTCAGTGGTGGGAGGTGGGGAAAGTTCAGGTTAGAGTGTTCTGCCAGCAGTACACAGCACATTCTACAGCCAAGGTCAAAGCAGCAGTTTAGGACCTAGAGGATGACATAAAGGAAATTGAGCGTAGATTAGGTACTAATACAAGTCCTGGAAATGACCATATGTTGGGGAGGAAGAGACAGGAGCTTGGTGCCTTCATGCAGGAGAGGGTGAAGGGGGCGCTAGTAAGATCCCGTTTCCTTAGTACTAAGGACATGGTTGCTCCAAGTTCCTTCTTCTTCAATTGAGAGAAGAATGTGGCAAGAAGGGAACAAATGACTTGCCTTAAGCTTCCTGGAGGCAGGGTGACCACAGACCCAGGGGAAATGAGGAAACATGCTGTGGATTTTTATGATGTGCTCTTTGGGGCAGAGGACTGTGATAAACACTGTGTTGCAGAGCTCCTGGAGGGGCTTCCCCAGCTTAGTCCTGGTGAGAAGGCTGCTATGGACAGGGACCTCAGCTTGGAGGAGCTAGCTGACTACAGCTGTCGGTCAGCTAGCCTCAGGTTGTGCATCAGGGTTAGATAGCCTACCCATAGACTTATATAAGTGCTTTTGGGATGTTATTGGATCGGACTTACATGAGGTGTTGCTGGACTGTTTTAGAGGAGGCCTACTGCCAGTCTCATGTCGCAGGGCTGTTCTCTCATTGCTGCCGAAGAAAGGAGATCTGGCATTATTAAAGAACTGGAGACCTGTGGCTTTATTATGCACCGAAGTGCTTTCCAGGGCATTTTCAAATAGACTTAGAGACTATCTGGAACTATTAGTGCACATGGACCAGACTTACGGCGTTCCAGGAAGGACTATCATGGACAATCTTTTTCTTGTTAGAGATATTTTAGATTATGTGAATTTGATGATATGGACCTTGGAATTGTATCTCTTGATCAAGAAAAGGCATTTGACAGAGTGGACCATAGCTATTTATTCTCTGTTCTTAAGGCTTTTGGTTTTGGGGAAGGGTTCATATCATAGCTGGGCTTATTGTACAGTGGGGCAACCTGCATGGTCAAGGTGGGAGGAGGGTTGAGCCGACCCATCTCAGTACAAAGGGGGATAAGACAGGGCTGTCCTATTTCGGGACAACTGTATTTAAAGAAACCAAACCTTGACCCAGAAAATCTCAGTAACTACAGGCCAATTTCTAATCTTTCTTTTCTCTCAAAAATTCTAGAGAAAGCTGTAGCTCAGAGACTGACTTCGTTCCTGACATCAAATGACATCTATGAAACTTTTCAGTCAGGATTTAGGCAACACCATAGCACTGAGACTGCTCTTATTAAAGTTGTCAATGACTTACTGATATCAGCTGACTGTGGATGTGTCTCTATTCTTGTGCTTTTGGACTTAAGTGCTGCGTTTGACACAATAGACCACCAAACTCTTCTGAGCAGACTTGAAAACCTAGTTGGACTGCGTGGACAGGCACTCTCCTGGTTTAAATCCTACCTATCAGATAGATATCAATTTGTGCAGTTAAATGACGAGCCCTCTGCTCTCATCAAGGTGGAATATGGTATCCCTCAAGGTTCTGTTTTGGGGCCATTATTGTTCTCCCTTTACATGTTGCCACTTGGTGATGTCATTCGTAAACATGGCGTACATTTTCACTGCTACGCAGATGACACACAATTATACCTATCAATGAAACCTGGCGAAGGACAATTCGAACAGTTGGAGGCCTGTTTTAAAGACATAAAAGACTGGATGTCAGATAATTTT
Organism: Aldrovandia affinis; assembly: GCA_029706075.1. Classification (NCBI taxonomy): domain Eukaryota; kingdom Metazoa; phylum Chordata; class Actinopteri; order Notacanthiformes; family Halosauridae; genus Aldrovandia; species Aldrovandia affinis. The sequence goes on from JAINUG010000776.1 coordinate 56,040, forward strand.
CTATTGCTGAATACTGATAAAACAGAGATGTTGGTCTTGGGGCCCAAAAACCTCAGAAGAGGGTTATCTGATTTATCTCTTAATCTGGATGGTTGCTCTGTTGCTGCAAGTTTGGCGGTAAAAGACCTTGGTGTTACTATAGATCCTGGTCTCTCATTTGATAGTCACATCAAAAACATTTCCAGAGTAGCCTTTTTTCACCTGAGGAATATTGCCAAAATTAGGGCTTCCTGTCATTAATAGATGCAGAAAAATTGGTACATGCCTTTGTTACATCTAGATTAGATTATTGCAATGCATTACTGTCTGGCTGTTCCAATGCCTCACTCAGGAGCCTACAACTCGTACAGAATGCTGCTGCAAGGATCCTGACTAGAACAAAGAAATATGAGCACATTAGTCCTGTGTTAGCGTCACTTCACTGGCTTCCTATAAACTATCGTGTAGACTATAAGGTACTCCTCTTAACTTATAAGGTGTTGCATGGACTTGCACCCTCTTACTTGACGGATCTACTTCATCCGTACAATCCCCCACGTTCTCTTCGCTCACAAGATGCAGGCAACTTGGTAGTCCCTAGAATATCAAAAAATACAGCAGGTGGCAGAGCTTTCTCCTATAGAGCTCCTTTACTGTGGAACAGTCTACCCATCTCTGTAAAGGAGTCAGACACGGTCTCAATTTTCAAGTCTAGGTTAAAAACGCATCTCTTTAGTCTCTCTTATAGTCATTAGGTGCAGATGTGGGGGGCGTAGCAATAGAGCCTTCTGGTGCAATGAGCTATCCTTACTGTCACCAATCATAAGTGATGATCCGCCCCTATCAGGACTGCTGATGATGTGGTGGGATGGTCTCTGAGTGCCCTCATGGCTGCGTGCTCCCTGTGCCACTCACCTAATTAGTTATGCTGCCCTAGATTACTTCTGCTGGTGCAAAAGTGTTATCACTATTCTTCCCCTGATCCGGCGTGATATTTATCATAGTCATAATTGCACCTTTCCTCTTTTCTCCCGGCCGTGGGCACCTGCCGGAGCTCACCTGCCCCAGAGTCAACCCCCCACCCCTGCCATGTGTTAGCCGGATGCCGCTGGCCCAGACCCTAGCTGCTGGTTCCATCCCCCGCCCTGCCCTGGTATCTGGAGGGATGAGGTCCACCCCACTCCTACACTTAGAATGCCCTTCCAGTGGTCTGTTAAGCCGCATGAGCCTCAAGGACTATTTGTGTTGTTTTTCTCTGTATCCCACAATTTTCCAGGAGTTCATCTCGACCGCCTTTTAAGGGGTCAGGGAATAATTTTCCAGTTTCCTACATTGGCTCCAATGGTTTTCTGTTTTTTTGATTCCCTCTGGAAAATGCCAATTGTGAAGCGCTGTGTGACAACCTGTTTGTAAATGGCGCTATACAAAAATAAAGATTGATTGATTGATTGATTGATTGCTTAGCTATAGAGCCTTTGCTATACAGACTGAGAAATAGGCTAAAAGGGCTTTCCCTACCAGGGATACAGCAGAGCCTTCCATTAATAGTGTCAGCATATGCTGATGATATCAATATTTTCATCACAGATCAGGGGGATGTACAGGCTGTGGTGGATAGTCTTGGGATTTATGAAAAGGCCTCATCTGCTAAGGTAAACTGGACTAAGTGTGAGGCCTTACAGGTGGGGAAGAGGAGAGAGAGGGCAGTGCCCAGTCTGCCTGCAGGTCTCCAGTGGGGGAGGAACGGGTTGAGGGGTAATAGGGTTTACTTAGGCACTCAGGGCTTTCAGAAGCAGAACTGGGAGAGTGTAGTGGAGAGGGTGTGTGCTAAGTTGTCTAAATGGAAATGGCTGCTACCCCTGTTGTCGTATAGGAGACGAGTTCTGGCTGCTAATAATTAGGTCGCCTCAACGCTGTGGCACAGAGTGGCTGTCTTACCTCCACCAAGGGGACTAATGGAGGAAGTTCAGAGATTACTGGTCAATTTTATCTGGTCAGGTCAGCACTGGATACGTGCTGCTGCATTATACCTGTCAGCAGAGGAAGGAGGACAAGGTCTAATTGACATTAACTCAAAGATATTGGCTTTAGAATTAAAACAGCTCAGAGGCTGCTTTACCATTATGGTTTAAGGTGGGGGACACTGCTGAGCTGCTTTTACGAAGAGCTGGTCGGTTGGAGTACAGCAAACAACTGGTTT
>JAINUG010000777.1:0-58107 GCA_029706075.1 Aldrovandia affinis
CTCCTCCCGTGATTTGCCCGAGTCAGCTGATCTGTCCGCTCCGGGTGTAGCTCGCGTCCTGCTAGCTCAACAGCACTGTTGGGAATTTCGCTATTGAGCCAGGATTCCGTCAATATCATGACGTTGCAGTCCTTAATCAAATGGTGGTTGATAATCCACAGCCGTAGATCATCCATCTTGTTCACCAGAGAGCGAACATTGGCGAGGAATAAGCTGGGGAGCGCTTGCCGGTGAGGAGCTAGCTTTAGCTTAGCCTTTAAGCCTCCCCGCTTACCCCGTCTTTGTTTACGTTCACTGCGCGGTCGGGAGCACTCCGCCGGCCGCACTGCGGTAGTAGTCCCGGTGAGCGAGCGATCTCGCTGGGGAGCGGAAGAACGACTTTAACGTCGTGGTATTGCTGTAATCCAAGGTCCAAAAGATGTTCACGGGTGTACGATATTAGTGCAAGACTGTTTTGGAAAACAGATTTACAACTAATAGGTAAATAACTGCAAATTCGCACAATCTGGGTAGACGCTGGGCCTCGCGATGTGTACGCGCCGCCATCTTGATCTTGACATAGGTGACCTGTAGGTGAAAAAGCAGGTGATAAACATGGCGTCCGTGGTTGGACCTGTACCTGAGGTGTAGTATGTGTTGTTGTGCGCTGGGCGTAAAGAATCTGGGGGGAAGATACAGCTGTCGATTTGATTAATGTCGGTTGATCGAAGCAGTCAAGGGGTTCTAGAAGGTTAATAGTAGATTTTGGTGATGAGGTCTGGGAAATTCCTAATGATGCTGAATGCGGTGAAGTACTATGTGTATTGTTATGCTGTGTGTATGAAGTACTGTTTGGTTTGAAATCTATGTTGTTAGTCAGTAATTGGGTTAATTTTTGAATGGTGCTGGGTCTAAATCTGTGTTTGTATCTGTTCTTTGCCCACAATACAGCTGTATTGTAGGCGACAGTGTCATGTCTATCAATAATTCCCATGTTGGATTCAATGACTGTGGTGTAATGCGTCTGTAAAATGGCCATATTGCACCGCATCCAGTTCTGAGTGTTTTGTTCTACTTGTTTTTTGGTAATTAAATTTGGTGATGATGGTTTTATGAAATCCGTCAATTTGCCAACCTGTCTGGTCATTCCAACTGGAAATATATTTGTAGCGAGTGCTAATTCTATAATTTCCAGATGGTGTACAGCCTGAATTAGTTTAAAATAGTTTCTTGTCATGATTTTTATTGTTAGGGTGGTTGTCTGGTGTTGCGGGGGAGGGGGGCAGATGTGTGCACTGGGTTGGTGGTCTGTTGGTGTGAAGGAAAAACAGGTGTGTGTGTGCGTGAGCCCGTGTTGTGTACAGGGACAAGTGTAGGAGACTTCTGCCGGTAGTTTAAATCCTGTGTAGCTAAAGCAGCGAATCTATTTCCTGAAAACATTCTCTCTATAATCTGGTCAGTCTAGGGCAGTGGTTCTCAACCTTTTTTGTGCTCTGTACCACTAAAATATTTTCAACAATCCCCAAGTACCCCCTACCCATAATATATATATAGGCCTATATATACATATATAGGCCTATATATACCTATATATACATATATATATAGGCATATACCTCACATGTAAGCAGCCAACACAGATATTTAGATTTTTAAAAAAACATTTTATTAAGATTCACCATTAATAATTACAAAAGATATTTTGTCTTAATTTTGATGGCCTTATATAGAATAATATTTCAACATTCATTATTCTTTTTTATTTTATTTATTTATTTATTTATTTATTTTGCAAAATACAATTAATTTATATTTATTTTGAGGTTTCAAAAAACATTTCCAAGTACCCCCTGCAATTCCCCCACGTACCACTAGGGGTACGCGTACCCCCGGTTGAGAAACAATGGTCTAGGGAGCCCAAAGACCCAGCACAATGAGACAAAGCACGGATAAGGCCCAAAGCCCGGGACGCTCACCCAATCCAGGTCACTCAGGATCTCAGGGGGGTAGTTGTAGGCCCTCCGGGTGCGATGTTTGAGGCGTAGCGTGGATGTTGTTGTTCTTCTTGCTGTATTCTTTTCTGTGGCAAAGCTCACTTTCCAAAAGCAGTAAATGTTTTGTCCCACAACAATCCTACTCCCGGCACGGGTAGGGTTAGATTTAGGGTTAGGGTTAGGTTTTGAATTGTGTTTTTGGTCACTCCCCCAAGACAAGTCAAGGGGAGTCATGCACTGGCACATCAACCGGTATCCCCATTGCTGTCTCGTGCTGCCCACTGTTCGGGCTTTGAGAAGACTTGGAAACGAGCCCCGTAAGAATTATGACATAAGAACAGTTGACGGTATTGTAGAGTTTGAATATGAATTAGAGTTATAGTTGGTGACGGAGTGTATGTAGCTTTACCACGGGTGAATATTTGAAGAATAGTGAGAAATGAAAAAGAGTCGGTGCGGGAGACTTGGGGGCCGGGCCGAAGGGCTATTCAGCCGGGCATCCCCTCCGTCCCCCATTCACCTTAACTCCATGTCCTTCGGTGTGTATGCCGACTCAGAGAATTCAGTCTAGGAGGGTGTACAGACACAATAGAAGTCTTGGGAAGGAGCAGTAAGCAAACAAATACACATACATCTCATACAGTTGGCGGTAGGATAGGGGGCAGAAAACCAGAAAGAAAAAAGTAGGGTATAGTCCAGGTAAGTTTGGGTACCCGTTCGAATTGTATTCTTGGTTCAGGTGAGGGTTGGAAAGGGGGTTCCTATTAGGGTAAAGGGTAAGGTAGGATAAGGGTCGGTAGGGTTCAGGTAGGGATAGGGTTGGGTATGGATTCCATTTTAGGGTTGGGCTGACCGTTGGGGTTCTCCCTTGGTTAGGTTTGGGTTGTAGTCTCGGTCACTCCCCCAAGACAAGCCAGGGGGAGTCATGCACTGGCACATCAATGGTATCCCCATCGCTATCTCATGATGCCCACTGCTCGGGCTTTGAGGAGACTTGGAAACGAGCCCCGTAAAAAATGGTGACAAGGGACAATGACGTTATTGTGAAGTTTGAATATGAAATAGGAATTATAATGGTGACGGAGTGTATGTAAACGGGTGAATATTTGAAGAGTGACAAGAATTGTTAAGGAGCCGGTGTGGGGGACTAGGGGGCCGGGCCGAAGGGCTATTCCGCCGGGCAACCCCTCCGTCCCCCATTCACCTGGACTCTATGACCTTCCATGTGTAGGTCGGCTCAAGGAATTCAGTCAGAGAGGGTGCACAGACAGAGAGGAAGCCTTGGGCAGGAGCAGTAGGCACACCAGTGAAATAAAATAATTAAACAAACAAAAATCAAACCGTTGGCGATAGGATAGGGGGCAGAAAATATAAGGGAAAGAAAAAATAAGGAATAAATAAGGTGTGACACAGATGGTTGGAAGAGGGGTTCCTCTTAGGGTAAGGGGTGGGTAGGATAAAGGTCGGTAGGGTTCAGGTAGGGATAGGGTTGGGCTGACCATTGGGGTTCTCCCTTAATTAGGGTTTAGGGTTGGGGTTAGGGTAGGATTTGGGGTAGGGTGGGCTAAGGGTTGGGTAGGGTTCAGGTAGGGTAGGGTTGAATAGGGATTGAAGTGAGGGTTGGAGTGGCTGTTGGAGCTCAGGGTCCGGTAGGGTTAGGGTTAGGGTTCGGTAAATATTGGCGTAAGCTGGGGCAAATGTTTTGCCCATAGCTGTGCCCTGTATCTGTAAATAAAATTGTGCATCAAATTCAAAATCATTCCGGGTCAAACTGATATAAAGAAGCTGTAAAATGTGTTGGTCAGAGCGGGAGGGATCCAGGTTATTGTCCAGTGCCTGTTTAACTGCTGTCATGCCGAGGTCTGTCTGTATATTTGTGTAAAGGCTGTTTATGTCAATACTAAAAAGAAAAGAGTGTTGTGGAATCTGGACTGAGTTCAATTTTTCTATGAAATGATACGTATCTTTTAAATAACTGTTGTGTTGTTGGGAAATGGGGTTGAGGAAATGGTCAATATAATGGGCAACGTGATATGTCTCGCTGTCACAGTCTGAGACAATTGGTCGTCCCCTGGGGATCTCATGAGGGGATGGTCCATGCCTGAGGGTCTGAATGGATCTTTGGAAGGAGGTAAAACTGTCTAGGGCGTGGAGTGGGTGGGCCTATTAGATAACAGAGTTGTTTGAAATTGATGAATTTATTATGGTATAACTGTTTTAAAATGATCTGAACTAATGACCGGGTTTCTGCCTGTATTGAATGGGTGAGTCTAATATAATGTTGTGTGTTGTTTAATTGTCTTTTAACTTCAAATATGTACTGTTGTGTGTCTTGTATGACTATACCAGCGCCTTTATCAGCTGGTTTAATAATTATGTCCGGGTTATTGCTTAGTGTCTGTATCGCTATTCTTTGATCAAATGGTAAATTATCCCCGTCTATGTGTCTGCTTTTGAGATTTGAAATTGTGTTGTTTGATGTTATAAGTTGTTTTATTTCGATGTGTAATGCGTCGTAACCGGGTTCCCACGTGGATGGAGTGATGAAAGGTGTGCGGTTCGTATTATGAATATAGTCAAAGTGATCCATTAGTTTTAGTCTTCTATTAAAGGCATGGACGTCCCTCCTGAGCTCCCCACGGTCCGACCTACCTGCCACTGGTGTTGGGATAAAGGTTAACCCCTTTTCCAGCAACGCTCGCTCCGACCTGGACAACTGGAAAGTTTTGGTTAGGTTGAAAACATTGGTGTGCTCACCCCTCAGGGGTTCGCACTTTTCCACCCTCAACAGTTTAACTGGTCTAGCCAGTAATTGAGGATCTGCATGGCCGTCTGACCCGTCCAATGAATGTGGTCACTCGACTCTACCTGGAACCTGAGACTGTTAATATCTGCAAGATGATGGCCATAATTGATGATGTGGTTATTGATTATTGCCAAGTTATTCTGTTGTGTTTTGGTAAGGAAATCTGAGTAATTGATGACCGGTGTATAGATTGTGGCGTTGGGGAAAGCCCTCTTGGCCGCCCTCCACATCCGTTGTAATTCCTTTATTGCTGTTTTATGTGGATGTTGGTCTTTATTGTTGATGCCTGCTGAAAGTACGATTCTTTGTGTGTGTGGGTTAGGTGAAAGCTTATTAAGAAGATCGGCTATGTGTCGAAAAGTTGCCCCAGGAAAACTGTCAATTTGTATATGTCTGTTGGTGAAGTAGGGGATCCGACTAAGATTCGAATCCCCTAAAATGACTGTAGGTTTATGAATATTAATGTTCCAGACTGCCTGTTTGTGTGAAGTGTTCGGGTGACGGAGAGGTTTTTGTGGGGGCCCCCGTTCCAAGTCCTCGCTCCCATCTGAGGATGAGAGCGAGACCTCAGCCGGGGCCAGACTCTGTGTCTCCTCCTGCATAGTTGGCACGTTGTGCTGAGCTGTATTAGCCATTAAAACCGTGCTATACAATTGAGGGCAGGTCCCAAATCATGGACGCGTGGATGCCGAGGAGAGACCACCACCGAATCATCCTTCGCATTGTCCCTGGTATTGGGGGGGGCTCAGTTTTGGGGATGAATATGGCAATTTAATAGCCTTTATGCTCCCCTGCATCATGCCACCCCCTCCACCTTTTGTATTGGGAGTGCTCGGACTCGGCGTGGCCCCTTCCCCGGCCTCCACGCTAGGGTCGCCCCTCAAGAAATCTGCAGGAGGAGTAGATACATAAACCTGTTGTGATGGGGACGGGTCAGACAGTATGCTCTCACACTCAATTACCGCCACGTTGCTTACCAGTACTGTATTCGTATTCCTTGTAGGTGAAAGGAGCCCTGGGCCAGGAGGTTGGGTTGTCCCTGTCCTGCAATCTGGGCCTGGATCCTGATGCCCCTTTGGATGGGGGCTCTATTGTGTTCTTATTGTGGTGAGAGATATTACTGGTTAACATCGCCTCCACTGTGGTGATTGTTGAGGGGTCAACCTACGCTTGTATCTGGCCTCGCCCAGAATGTTGCCCTCTGCATCGCCGCTGAGTCCCCACACGTCCACCTTATCCAAAATGTCTACGATCACTCTATCGTAATGCCCTTGAAGGATAAGCATATTGCCCTGCATCCACCGTAATGTATTCTGGTGTACCTCCTTCATTGTATCCTCCAGGGGTGAAGAGGGCTTAATGAAGTCGGTCAATTTATTGACCTGTCTCATCATCCCCGGAGGAAATGAGTGATCTTTAAGGGCTTTTGCCACCACCTCAGCATGGTGGATCGCCTGTATCAATTTGAAATATAGTTTTGTTTGTTTCAAGTCTACATTTTTTGTTAAATTGGTGGACATGTGGGACCCTACACGTCCAGTTTAGGGGTCCTCTAGATGTGTAATTGTTTGGTGGAAGATTCCCACCAAACAGTCCCCTTCCATCCCTCGTTGTAGTAGGCAACTGCCAATAAAAGCTTTTTGAAAAAAAAGTCCTTTTGGATAGGAGTACTCACCAATCCGATGTTGTAGGCAAGCCTTGACGTCTTTTCCACAAAAAAGGCCAGGAGGGAGAAGGGGAGAGGAACCCCAGGGCATTTGTTAGTAGTCCAGATCCGAGGCGTGGAGGTGGTCCAATGCTAAAACTGTTCAGTTTCCACTAAACCCCATTAAAAAACCGTAGTTTAAAAAAAAAAAAAAAGAATAAAACCCTATTTGGTTAAAAAACCTTTATAAAACTTTTTGACCTCTTATTAAAAGTTCCTTCGGTCGTTTGGTAGGTTTTAGGAAGATTAAAAGAAGAAGGGATAGGGAAATAAATCCTAACGTTTCGCTGATTCGCTTCTTCAGAGGAGTTAGGGTTAAGGTTAGGGTTCGGGATAGCTTTAGGGTTGGGGTGCGGGTCCCGGGTAGGGTTCAGGGCACGGGTAGGGTTAGGTTTAAGGTTAGGATTAGGGTTAGGGTTATGGTCAGGTTTGGGGTCGGGATTGAGATCCAAGTGATGAAGTTGATGGTCTGGGTTCCACTGCAGGGTGTACTGTGGATACTCCAGTATAGTCTGGTTTTTGATTGTTCGCAAAAACCTCTTAGAGTAACCTCTACTCCTCAGTGCTATGAATAGTGTCTGCGTGGTTGTATGAAAATCGTTCTCCTGGGAGCTAAGCCTCAGGAAGCGGATGATTTGTGATTTTACTATACCCCTGAATGTATGTTTGGGGTGAAAACTTTTTTTGTGCAGCAGTGCGTGTGTATCAGTGGTTTTGAAAAAACTTTTGTTAACAGTGTTTTTTGATTAGATGCTGTTGTGGGGGAGAAAAAAACGGTAGTGTCCAAAAACTCTATTTGTGTAGGGTGAATAATGTATTTTAGCTTTATTGTTGGATGGTGGGTGTTGAGAATATGGGTGAAGTGTTCAAAAGCTGCTGTGCCATGTGTCCAAATGCCAAAGATGTCGTCGAGGTATCTATAATATACCAAAGGCCGGTGTGGACACATGGCCAACCCTGTCCTCTCCCACTCCGCCATGTAAATGTTTGCGTAAGCGGGTGCATATTTTTTACCCATAGCCGTACCCTCCACCTGTAAATAATATTGTGAGTTAAACAAAAAGTCATTGGTAGTAAGGCTGATCTCGAGGAGCTGCAGTATCTCCTGGCCCGGTCGGCGATCGTCCGGAAACCTATGGAACACGCCCCTCAGCGCCTCGAGACCAGCCAAGGTGTTGATATTAGTGTATAAGCTGTCTATGTCCATGGTAAATAGTAGTGCGTGGGAGGGAACGGCTATGGGCCTGAGTTTGTGTATGAAATCATATGTGTCTTGGATGTAACTGTCGTGAGTTGTGGAGAGAGGGTTGATATAATAGCCTATGTATTCGGCTATGTTGTATGATTCGCTGTTGCAATCTGAGACTATTGGCCTACCTGGGGGGATCTCATGAGGGATGGTCCACGTGGTTGGGTCTTTATGAATTTTGGGTAAGAGGTAGAAAATTCTATCACGGGGTGGGTCGGGGCCTAAAAGGTATAATTTTTGTTTTGCGTTGATGTAATGTTTTGTATATAGGGTGCTAATGATTCTGCTGATGGTCTGTTGGGTCTGAGTCTTAAGGCTGCGTGTTATTTTTTTGTAGTACTGTGGGTTATTCAGTTGTCTATGGGCTTCATAAATGTATTGAAATTTATCCATGATGACTATTTTTGATCCTTTGTCTGCGGGTTTTGATGATGATGTCTGTGTTCTGATGTAATTCTGCGAGTGCTGTTCTTTCTAGTTCATTTAAATTGTCCGGGTTATTATCTATGTATTGTAGTTTATTAAGGGCCAGAGTGTCTTGGCGAATAAGGTGAGTTATGGGTGCTGTTATGTGTTCCATGTCTGGTTCCCAGGTGGACGGTAAGGTGAATGGTGTATGTCGAGGGTTATTATTGTAATTAAAGTGATCTAACAGTTTTAATTTTCTATGATATTTGTGGACATCCCTCCTGAGATCCCCTTGTCTGTCCTTTTTGGGTTGTGGGATGAAGGTCAACCCCCTCTCAAGCAGGTGGTTTTGTGCAGTAGTGAGTCTGAATGTTTGAGATAGGTTAACAATGTTGGATGCGTGGGTGTGGGGCTCAGTGACGAGTTCCCCCTGTGTTATAAATCCAATTGTTCACACCAGTAGTGAAATATTTTTAGGGCTGTTTGTTGTGGTCCAGTGTATGTTATCATGAGTGGTGTAAAATTCCTCTGTGTGAATTTCGTATAATGTTTGATAATGTGAAGCAATGTAACTGTTTAGGATTTTGATATTTTGACACTGTTGTTTTGGAAGGTTGGGGGAGTGATTTAGGATTGGGAAGTAGATGTCCGCATTAGGGAATCTGCCAGTGGCCACCTTGTAAAGCTGTTGTAGTTGTTTGATTGCTGTTGCCCTGACGTCCTGTTCCCTGTTATTGATGCCCAGGGCCAGGATCACTGTTTTGGTTTTGTCGTTAATGGGTGTTTTCTCTAAGATTTGCGCTAAATGAATAAATTTTGCTCCAGGGTAACTGTCAATTTGAATTTGGCTGTAGTTATGTGGGGGGATTCTACTCAAATTAGAATCCCCCAGGATCGCCACTGGCTTGCGGACATCTACCTCCCAATCACCAACCTTCCTCTGTGTTTTGGGGTGAGAAATGGGGTAGTATAGGGGAAGTTTTGTTACATTCCTATGTGTGTTGGAGGTGCTAGGGGAAATGATAGGGGAAATGATAGGGGAGGGCTCAGGTTGGGGAGACGGGATGGCATTGGAGCCTTTGTTTGACCCACTCATCATATGCCCTTTCCCCATACTGGTGGGTGTAAGTGGGTGCTGTCTGATGATGTGTAGGTGACCTGTAGGTGAGAAATCAAATGGTACATTAAGAACCCGTTGCTGAATCTGTACCGTGGCTATTGTAGTGCATGGACTGAGTTGTTCCTGTGTATGGATTGAGTGACGTTGCATTGTGGACTGGGGTGTGGTGTGTGCTGTTATGTGCTGAGTGTGAGGGGTCTGGGGAGAAGGTGTTGGTGTCGGTTTCAAAGGTGTCGGTTGGGCGGAGTGGTTGAGGGGTTCTGAGTGATCGATGGTTGGTTTTGTTTTTGGTGTTGGGATGGGAGAGATGTGTAATGGTGGTGAAACGCTACGTGTACTATTTTGTCGTATAGGTGAAGTGCTGTTATGTGTGGGATCTATATTGTTATTCAGTAGCTGTGCTAACTTATCAAGAGTGCTGGGTCTAAGTCTGTGTCTGTACCTGTTTTTAGCCCACAATATAGCTGTATTGTGGGCAACAGTGTCATGTCTATCAATGTGTGCAATGTTGTTTTCAATGAATGTTGTGTAATGTGTCTGTAGTATGGTCATGTTGCACCTCATCCAGTTGTGTGTATTCTGTTCGACCTGTTTACGGGTGATGAGATTGGGGGATGATGGTTTAATAAAATCTGTTAATTTGTTGGCCTGCCTGCTCATACCTGGTGGGAATGTGTTTGAAGTTATTGCTCTCTCTACTGTCTCTAAATGATGTACTGCCTGAATTAATTTGAAATAGTTTTTGATCATGTTCTTGTTGGTTTGGGTGTTGGTCTGATGTTGGTGGTGTTGCGGGGGAAGAGCAGATGTGGAAAAGTGAATGCGAGAGTCAAGCTACTATCTAGAAAGGCAGGTTTACTGGATAGGGATAGTTTAAGACTCCTTGCGAACAGTATAGTCCAGCCACAGTTTGACTATGCAAGTATAGCATGGAACAGTGGTCTGCCAGAAGGGCTGAAAAAGAAGCTGCAGATATCACAGAACAAGCTGGTTAGAGCGGTAATGGGCATGGGCCCCCGTGAGCATGTAGGGAGGTGTCAGCTAGAAAGTCTGAGATGGCTACCTGTAGAGGCCAGGGTGACACAGATGAGATTGTCATTGGTACACAGGATAGTGAATGGTAGGGCCCCCAACTACCTAAACAGCTATTTTCCAAGAACAGGTGAGACACATAACCACAGAACCAGAGCTAGCTTGGCGATCTCTGTCCAGTAAGGTGTAGGAAAAGATTGGTCAGTCTTCATTTGCGTATGTAGGACCTCAGGAGTGGAATAAATTACCATTAGACATCAAGGAAACCACAGATAAGTATAGTTTTAAAACAAAGGTTAAAGCATGGCTCATGGGCAAAATCCCAGAGTAAATAGGTCAGTGGGTTAGGTTGTTGTTTTTAGCATAGGATACAGTGTTATGAGTATGATATTGTCTGCATTGTATGTGTACAGTACTGTACCGTCGATGTTTTTTTATTGTATTATATGTGTGTTTTTATTGTATTTTTGTATTTTATTGTATTTATTGTATTTTATTGTATTTTATTGTGTATGTGTTTTATTGTATTGTACTGTCTATGTGTTGTATGGGAACAGCAAGGACCACAATGGAAATAAGTCCATGACTTTCTTGTGTAATATCCTTGACTTTTTTATAAAATGCATGACATGTACTTTTTATTGACAAAGTCGAAATAAAAACTAAACTAAACTAAACTAATTAAGGTTGTCGTTCAAGTGCAAACAGAAATAAGTGCTAAAACCCATCACAAAATAAATTATTGAGACACACCACACAATCAATAATAAAATACAAGAAGAGAAAACAAAAAGCATGCATAAATTTGTTTGTGTTGTTTTGTTTTGTTATATGTCTTCAGTACCTCCAGGTCTGTCAGGGCACCCAGTGGTAAATTCCACGGCGCAGAGGATGTGCTGCATGGCAAAAGATGGGGGGGGGAAAAAACTTATTTTCCCTCACCCATATGTTAACACCCCAGCTGGGTTACCCTCCCAGAGCCTATTTCATATCCCTTCCGCCATAGTAATAAAAACATATATATACACACAAAAAGGGGGGTGCCTAAGTGCTATGCCATCTGTATGTAGGGGCCCGGATCAGCCAAGTCTTTCATTAAGTCCCATAGGGTCTATTGTACCCAACCTGCCGATCCAGGCCCACTCAGCCCTCATCCTCTGCCCCGTGGTCCACCAGGGGCCCGTTTCTAAACCTGTTATGCTTAGGTGTATGATATCATGCACTTGAAAGTGTGCTGTGAGACAGGTGCGAATATGAAAGCGGTTAATGTTATATAAATGTTGTTTGAGGCGAATGTGTAATGTGTGTTTTGTATGTCCGACATAGTGTTTGTGGCAGCTGTTGCATGTGATGGCATATATGATATTTTTTGTATGTGTATCAATATCTTGACCAATGGGCACACTGAAGTGACTGTGGGGGTTTGTAATAAATTTCCTCCGTTTGAAATGATGATCCAGAGTACTGGTGGCCGGTTCTTGTTGTATTTGTGCCTGTACCAGTATGTCTCTGAGGTTTTTGTTTTTCCTGTAGGCAGAGATGATTGTGTATTGTTGCAGTGGGGGGAATTGTAGTTGTGTTTGTATGAAATTTTGTTTAATGTGTTGTTGCAGTTGACTCCCATGGTGGGAGAATGTAGTGATGAAAGGTATGAGACTTACCTTTTCCTTGAGTGTCGGAGTGGAGTGTACTGTCCTGAGTGTATTTGATTTGATAGTTCTGAGAAATCTGCTGGAGTAGCCCCTTGTGCGTAGTGATTGAAATAAGGTGCTAGTGGCCTGTTCAAAGTGTTGTGACTGGGTGCAGATTCTATGGAAACGTAATATTTGTGATTTGATGATACCTTTGAACGTGTGTTTTGGATGGTAGCTGCTCTTATGTAAAAGTGCGTGCGTGTCTGTCTCTTTAAAGTAAACTTTGGTATGAATTGAAAAGTGATTGTTGTCCTGTATGGGATGGAGAAATAGAGTTGTGTCCAGAAAATTAACAGTGGTTGAATTTATTTCGTGTTTGAGTTTAATGGAGGGGTGATGATTATTTAAAATGTTAATAAACTGATTAAATGAAGTGATATCATGCGTCCAGATTCCGAATATGTCATCCAGGAATCTCAGGTAGATGAGTGGTGTGATGGGGCATCTGGCCAGGGCTGTGCTCTCCCAGTCTGCCATGTATATATTGGCGTACGCTGGTGCAAATTTCTTACCCATTGCAGTGCCCTGTACCTGCAGATAATTCTGGGAGTTAAAGGAGAAGTCGTTACGGGTCAAACTGATCTTTAATAACTGTAAGAGATGAGAGTCCGGACGGGTGTGGTCCGGGTATTGGCCCAGGAGCCTTCCCACCGCCAGCAGTCCTGCAGAAGTGTTGATGTTGGTGTATAAACTGTCGACGTCAATAGTGAATAAATATGAGTTAGGGGGTACCGTGATGGAATGAATGCGTTGAATGAAGTCATATGTGTCTTTCACATAGCTGGGGTGTTTTTGAGATAAGGGGTTGAGATAATGATCGATATATTCTGCAATGTGATATGATTCACTTCCGCAGTCTGAGACGATGGGCCTACCGGGAGGAATCTCATGAGGGACAGTCCACGACTCCACAGGTTTGTGTATTTTGGGAAGGAGATAGAATCTCCGTTCCCTGGGTGGATCCGGGCCTAGGAGGTAATTCTTTTGTTTGTGATTAATGAATTTGAGATGGTATAGTTCCTGTAGTATTTCGCTGATTTGGCTTTGTGTCTCTAATTGTAATGAGCGTGGGATCTGTATATAATGTTGTGAATTGCTAAGTTGCCGGTGTGCTTCAAATAGATATTGCTGTTTGTCCATGATTACTACCTTAGAGCCCTTGTCTGCCGGTTTGATGATAATGTCTGGGTTATTGCTAAGTGAGTGTATTGCGTGTCGTTCTGCTGGTGTGATGTTGTCAAATTGAGGGTGCGTGCCGTCTATGTGTCTCAGTGCTCTCTTATCCCTATTTATCAGTTTGATTATGTGTGGGTTAGTACCTGTTATGTCTGGTTCCCATTTGGAAGGTGCTGTGAACGGTTTGTATTGTGTATTGGATTGGAATTGGAAATGGTTTAAGATTTTTATTTTCCTGTGGTACTCGTGGACGTCCCTCATGAGTTCCTCCCGGTCCTGTTTTATTGGATATGGGATGAATGAGAGACCTCTCTCTAACAGTGTTATCTCCTGTGGGGTGGGTGTGTAAGTTTTGGACAGCAGTGTGATGTTTTGTAGAACAGGGGGGACCGCCTGTTGGTCATCTTCCCCCCCCACTAATTTAATTGTTGACACGAGAACGTAAAGATTCTCCTACCTGTTGTTGGGGTCCAGTGTATATTATCTGCTGTGGTGTGAAATAAGTTAGTATGTATCTCGTACAGGACACTGCAATGGGCTCCAATATATTGATTGATTCTCCGCAGGTTCTGTATGTGATGGGGTGTAAGTCTTGGGGAGTGCATGATGATGGGTACATAAATAGTGGCGTTGGGGAAGGTGAGTGCGGCCGATTTGAGTAGTTGTTGTAGTTGCTTGATGGCCGTTTTCTGGGGATCTTGGTCCTTGTTATTAATGCCCAGTGATAAAATAACCTTCTGTGTGTGTGGGTTGGGTGTGCATTTCTGTAGTATGTGGCCGATGTGGTAAAATGTGGCCCCGGGAAAGCTGTCCACCTGGATGTCTGGGTTTGTGTGGGGAGGGAAATGTTTGAGGTTGGAGTCTCCAATGAATATGATGGGTTTTTGGGGGGCTATAGACCATTCTAATAGTTTCCTGTCAGATCTAGGGTGACAGGTGGGGTGTTGAAGGGGGGCTTGGGGTGTGGGGGGTGTAGGGGGTGGTGGTGGGGGTGATGCTGTCCGTAAGGATACCATGTTTGAGGGTGACTTAAAGTTCTGTAGCTCGAGAGTGTGGTTGGAGTCTCCAATGAATGTGACGGGTTTTTTGGGGGATATAGACCATCCTAATAGTCTTCTGTCTAATCCAGAGTGACCGGTGGGGTGTTGCAGGGGGGCTCGGGGTGTGGGGGTGTGGGGGTGAGGGGGTGGTTGGGGGGGTGATGCTGTCCGTAAGGGTACCATGTTTGGGGGTGACTTAAACTCATGCAGCTCGGGAGTGTTAATTAATTGGTTAGGGAGGGATTCAGAATGGGCCAAGCACATAGTATTATCCTGTCGTGCTGATCCCTTCATCACATATCCCTCCCCGCCATCTCTGCTCGTTTGTAGAATTTTATTGGGGTTGGGTTCTCCTTGATGGGGGTGACCGAATGAGTGGTTATCTGGGGATGGAGAAAGGCAAATTACCATCAGGATATCCTGGATGACATTGGTGCGTCGTGGGTGGAATGTGGTGTTGAAGGGATCCTGGGTCGTGTTATCAGTGGGGCTCTTAGTAATCTCGTGACAGTCTGCTGTAATCCTCACTGTTTTGCGTGTCTGTACTGGGGTAAGGTTAGGGGTAGAATTGCAGTTGGGAGTGAAAAGGTGATTTGGTCTGGGATTGGAAGTACGGTTTGAGTCTGAAAAATTGGTTTCGGGCTGGGCCTGGTTCCTCAGACCAGGATCGGGTGTAGGGTTGGGATCAGGATTGGGGTTGGAATGACCGTTAGGGTTGCGGTCATGGCTAGGGTTTGGGTTACGGTCAGGGTTGGAGCTAGGGTTGGGGTTGAAGTGACCGTTAGGGTTGCGGTCATGGTTAGAGTTGGGGTTACGGTTAGGGTTGTGGCTTGGATTGGGGTTGGAGTGACCATTAGGGTTGCGGTTATGGTTAGGTTTAGGGCTGGGGTCAGGGTTACCGTTAGGGTTGGGGTTATGGTTGGGGTTGGAGTGACCGTTAGGGTTGCGGTCATGGTTAGGTTTAGGGCTGGGGTCAGGGTTACCGTTAGGGTTGGGGTTATGGTTAGGGTTGGGCCTAGGGTTGGGCCTAGGGTTAGAGTTAGGGTTAAGGTTAGGGTTTGAGTTAAGGTCAGGGTTTGGGTCGGGGTTCAATGGTGTGGAATCAGTGTCGTTTTGGGAATGTAGTGTAGATGTCCTATTGTCCTGTGTGTTAGAATTATGGGGTACGCGTGAGATAAGATCATGTACTGTCTGTAGTGTAGATGGTAATAGTCTGTGTCTGTATCTATTTTTGGCCCATGATTTGGCCTTGTTAAAGGCCGCCTCATTGTATGGGCCCAATGTGTCTGATTTGTACTGTAATTGTGTTGTAATGGTCTTGTAGTATGAACATATTATTTTGCATCCAATGTGTGGTATTTAATCTGACTTTACTTTTGGTTTCTTCTGAGGGTGACGATGGCTTAATAAAATCTGTTAGCTTGTTTGCTTGTCTGAGCATGCCCATTGGAAAAGTGTTGTCTGTAATGGCCCTATGTATTACTGCTGTGTGATGTGTTGCCTGTATCAGTCTAAAGTAGGTTCTGATGATGTCTCTGTCTGGTGAGTATGTGGAGTGTATGTCTGCCTGTGTTGGTGGTGTAACCCGTCTCGAGGGGCCCTGCATGAGTGGTTGGGGCTTGTGTGATCTGAGTGTGCGGCGCATGTGAGAAGGGATGGGTCGCGTCTCTCTGTAATCTACATTGTTAGTTGTGGCTAACACGGCATATCTATTACTTAAAAGCATTTTAAAATCTTAACCTTTTAAAACCTTTTGGGGATAAGAAAAGGACACAATACCATTCATGGGAACCGGCTTAACAATTCCAATCAACACTGCTGGAGAGTCACTCCCGTATCAGGGGGGGGCAAAGGCAAAGTGATGTAATGTTATTCCCCTTGCAGGGCCTTACCCAATCAGTTACCCCGCTCAGCACGGAAGAGTCCCCAGGGCCTTGGCCCTGTTACAGCAGCAGATGTTCTTGGGTCGATTATAATGTCTTTTTATTATGTAAAATAATTAAAAATCCGGATGATGGTATCTTAGTTGCCGGTGCCTTGTTGAGGTCAATGGAAAATAAAGTTCAGCTTGTACTCACCATGCATGGGGTTTATAGAATCTTCAGTTCATATCCCAATTGGACCTGTTAATCCTTTTATTTAAAAAAGTTTTAAACAAGGCAATCCGTTGTTAAAATCCCAGGAATCCCGGGTCCTATGATTAATCCTCCAAGAAGGCCAAAATAAAATCCTTCTTTAAAACAAGAAAATAAAAAAGAAATCTTACTTAAAACCACCCGTAGGTATTTCAATGCCGTGTTCTTCAGCCTTTATAAAATAAATCTGGGGGAAAGGTCCCGACGTTTCGCGTTCAATACGCTTCTTCAGGGGATCAAGGGTAGGGTTAGGGATAGGGGTCAGTGTTGGGATCGGGGTTACGATTAGGGCTGGGGTTGGATTGACCGTCAGGGCTGGACCAGCCATAGGGGTTACGGTTAGAGCCAATGTAAGGGTAGGGTTCAGGGTTATTCGGATTGAGTACCGTCGTCAAAAGTGTGTAATTGGTAGCACCAACCCTTGAATATTCTGTCTGCTGTAGCAGAAGTCCAATACATTTCATCATTGATGATCTCAGGTTCACAATAATCATATGGTGACATTACAAAATAATTATCCATCTGTTCATTAATGATCTGTATGTTGGTGCGTTGTTGTTGTGACAGGTCACGAGAAAGGTTCAGGAGTGCGAAGAGGATGTCCGCATTGGGAAATTTGCCAGCAGCCATCTTGTGGAGTTGATGTAAATGTCTGGTGGCTGTACCGTTAGGGTCCTGGTCCCTGTTGTTTATACCAAGGGCCAGGACCACTTTATCTGTTTCAGTGTTGATGGGTGTTTTGTCTAGAATTTGTGTCAAATGATAAAATTTCATACCGGGGTAGCTATCAATTTGTATATCCTCCTGGGTGTATGGGGAGATTTTGCTGAGATTGGAATCTCCTAAGAATGCCACTGGCTTGCGAACATCGACCTTCCAGTCCCGAACCTTTCTGGCTGTTTCTGGGTGACAAATGGGGTGGTATAATGTAGGTTGTTCCTGGGTAAATGGTATTATGTCGTTATGGGCCTCCTCCGATGTTGCAGAGGAGGCTAACTGTATGTCCGTGATTATGTCAGCAGTATTAGGGAGGGCTCAGGTTTGGGAGACAAATTGGCATCAGAGCCTTTGTTTGGCCCACTCATCATCTATATTTCAATAATAAATAATACAACCATATATATCCATTAATACAATAAATATTCTATCAATAAATCATCAATCACCAAAATAAATACATCACACATAAGTGCTGAAAAATATAAGTGCCAAAAATA
The DNA here is from genome assembly GCA_029706075.1 of Aldrovandia affinis. Lineage (NCBI taxonomy): Eukaryota > Metazoa > Chordata > Actinopteri > Notacanthiformes > Halosauridae > Aldrovandia > Aldrovandia affinis. The sequence goes on from JAINUG010000777.1 coordinate 17,556, forward strand.
TAAAAATCAACCAAATCACATAAAGTGCTATTGCATTAAGAAAGTGCTATATGTTACAAAAAACCGCAAAGACAGTAATTTATTTCATCAATGAGCATACACGTTGGTCATTTTTATTAATATTTTATATTTTTTCTTTATTATTAATTAATTTGATCACCCAAATATATATCTATAAACATATAAAAGAGAGAAACAAACAAACAAACCCCCACATCCACACCAAGACCTCCAGACAACCCACCACTCCTCCCTCAACCTCCCCCTCTACCTTTCATTTAACCCAGTTGGATTTTTGGGTCCTCAGGTTGTCGATATACCACCTCTCCTTCCTCCTTCTCTGAGCCGCGTCCAACCCACATTACTGTCCAGGCCCGACAAGCTGAGGTGTTCCAGGCCATGTTCGACAAAATGTGTGATCAGATGTGTTGATGTTTTGTTAGTGGTGGAAATGGACCAGAGATGTTGCTGCAAACGGAATCGGAGCTCGTTTCCAGTCTCCCCGATGTACTGCATCGAACAGTGGGTGTGGGTACATTGAATGATGTAAATGACATTTTTTGTTTTTAAGGTGATTGTGGGCCAAACGGGTGTATCCATGTATTTATTTCTGATGTATTTGAGTTGTTTGAAATGTTTATGAAATTCTGGTTTAATTTTATGAGGTCGGGATAGAAATTTTGATGTAATTAATAGGTCTTTTAAATTGGAATTTTTCCTGTATGCTGAAATAATATCAAAATTTTGCAACGGTGGATGTTTGTTTTGGGTTATGGTAAAGTTATTTTTGATGTGGAAGTTTAAATGAGTGGTTTTGCTTGAAAAAGTGGTGATGAATGGGATGACATTTTTGGAGCGTGGCACCTTCTTATTAGTAATCCCGTGCAGTTGGTTGATGGTTGATGATTTTATTGTGCGTAGAAAGCGTTTTGAATATCCCCTTGGCCTGAGTGCCTGAAACAGGGTTTGTGTGGCTGTATCGAAATCGGATTTGTCTGTGCAAAGTCTATGATACCGGATGATTTGTGATTGAATTAAACCTTTGAATGTGTGTTTGGGGTGAAAACTGGCCTTATGTAATAAAGTGTGCGTATCTGTAGGTTTAAAAAAGACTTTAGTTTTAAATCTGTGGTGCCCATTTACTGTTGGTGTGAGAAAAACTGTTGTGTCTAAAAAGTCTATAGTATTTTGATTAATTGTATGTTTACCGGTGATCTGTGGGTGATGTGTGTTCATGAGTTGTAGGAATTCCTGAAAAGAATCCCTACCGTGGTGCCACACTCCAAAAATGTCATCCAAATATCTATAATAAATGTATGGTTTGTTGTTGCATTTAAGAAACAATGTTTCCTCCCACTCTGCCATGTAAATATTCGCGTAAGCTGGGGCAAATTTTTTGCCCATAGCTGTGCCCTGTATCTGTAAATAAAATTGTGCGTCAAATTCAAAATCATTACGAGTTAAACTGATGTGGAGAAGCTGTAAAATGTGTTGGTCAGAGCGGGAGGGATCCGGGTTATTGTCCAGTGCTTGTTTCACTGCTCTCATGCCGAGGTCTGTCTGTATATTTGTATAGAGGCTATTAATGTCGATGCTAAAAAGAAAAGAGTGTTGTGGAATCTGGACTGAGTTTAATTTTTCTATGAAGTGATAAGTGTCTTTTAAATAGCTGTTGTGTTGTTGGGAAATGGGGTTGAGGAAATGGTCAATATAATGGGCAACGTGATATGTCTCGCTGTCACAGTCCGAGACAATTGGTCGTCCCCTGGGGATCTCATGAGGGATCGTCCATGCCTGAGGGTCCGAATGGATCTTAGGGAGAAGGTAAAACTGTCTGGGGCGTGGAGTGGGTGGGCCTATTAAATAACAGAGTTGTTTGAAATTGATGAATTTAGTATAGTATAATTGTTTTAAAATGATCTGAACTAATGACCGGGTTTCTGCCTGTATTGAATGGGTAAGTCTTATATAATGTTGTGTGTTGTTTAGTTGTCTTTTGGCTTCAAATATGTATTGTTGTGTATCTTGTATGACTATACCAGAGCCTTTATCGGCTGGTTTGATAATTATGTCCGGGTTATTGCTGTGTCTGTATCGCTGTTCTTTGATCGATTGGCAAATTATCCCCGTCTATGTGTCTGCTTTTGAGGTTTGAAATTGTGTTGTTTGATGTAATGAGTCGTTTTATTTCAATGTGTAATGCGTCGTTAACTGGTTCCCACGTAGATGGAGTGATGAATGGTGTGCGGTTCGTATTTTGAGTATAGTTAAAATGATCCATCAGTTTTAATCTCCTATTAAAGGCATGGACGTCCCTCCTGAGCTCCCCACGGTCCGACCTACCTGCCACTGGTGTTGGAATAAAGGTTAAACCCTTCTCCAGCAATGCTCGCTCCGACCTGGACAACTGAAAGGACTTGGTAAAAATGGGCTGTATTAGCCATTAAAACCGTACTGTATAATTGAGGGGCAGGTCCTAAATCATGGACGCGTGGATGCCGAGGAGAGACCACCGTAGGATCATCCTTTGCATTGTCCCTGGTATTGGGGGGGCTCAGTTCTGGGGATGAATATGGAAATGTATTATCCTTTATGCTCCCCTGCATCATGCCACCCCCTCCACCTTTTGTATCGGGAGTGCCCGGAATCGGTGTGGTCCCTTCCCCGGCCTCCACGCTAGGACCGCCCCTCAAGAAATCTGTAGAAGGATTAGACATATTATGCGTTGCTAAAACCTGTTGTGATGAGGACGGGTCAGACAGTATGCTCTCACACTCAATCACCGCCACGTTGCTTACCAGTACTACGTCCCTTGTAGGGGAAAGGAGCCCTGGGTCAGGGAGGTTGGGTTGAGGTTGTCCCTGCCCTGCAATCTGGGCCTGGATCGTGATGCCCCTTTGGATGGGGGGCTCTATTGTATTTTTATTAGTTTAGGGGTCCTTATGGTGTATATTGTGCGGGGGAAGACTTCCACCAAACAGGCCCCTTCCATCCCTCGTCGTAATTAGGCAAACCCCAATAAAAAGCTTTTTGAAAAGGAAGTCCTCTTGGATGGGAGTACTCACCAATCCGATGTTTTAGGTATGTTTTTCCTTTTTCAAAAAGGGGCAAGGAGGGAGAAGGGGAGAGGAACCCCAGGGCATCTTGTTGTCCTCCGAATCCGAAGTGTGGAGGTGGTAAAATGCTAAAACGTGTCCAGTTTCCACAGAGCCCCGTTAAAAAACCGTAGTTAAAAAAAAAAAAAAAAGAACAAAACCCTATTTGGTTAAAAAACCTTTATAAACTTAATACCTCTTAGTTGAAAGTTCCGTTGGTAGGTTTGGGTTAGGGAGTTATGGTCAGGTTTGGGATCGGGTTGAGATCTAAGGTTTGATGAAGTTGATGGTCTGGGTTCCACTGCAGGGTGTACTGTGGATACTCCAGTATGGTCTGGTTTTTGACTGTTCGCAAAAACCTCTTGGTGTAACCTCTACTCCTCAGTGCCGTGAATAGTGTTTGTGTGGTTGTGTGGAAGTCTTTTTCCTGAGAGCTGAGCCTCAGGAAGCGGATGATCTGTGATTTGACTATGCCTCTAAATGTATGTTTGGGATGGAAACTTTTTTTATGCAGTAGTGCATGTGTGTCCGTGGTTTTGAAAAAAACTTTGGTTAACAGTGTTTTGTGATTGGATGCTGTTAGGGGAGAAAAAACAGTGGTGTCCAGAAAATTCTATTTGTGTGGGATGAATGATATATTTTAGTTTTATTGTTGGATGGTGGGTGTTGAGAATGTGAGTGAAATGTTCAAAAGCTGTTGGGCCATGTGTCCAAATGCCAAAGATGTCGTCCAGGTACCTGTAGTATACCAGGGGCAGGTGAGGACACATGGCCAACCCTGTCCTCTCCCACTCCGCCATGTATATGTTTGCGTAAGCGGGTGCATATTTCTTACCCATAGCCGTACCCTCCACCTGTAAATAATATTGTGAGTTAAACAGAAAGTCATTGGTGGTAAGGCTGATCTCGAGGAGCTGCAGTATCTCCCGGTCCGGCCGACGATCGTCCGGAAACCTACGGAAGACACCCCTCAGCGCCTCGAGACCAGCCAAGGTGTTGATATTAGTATATAAACTGTCTATATCCATGGTAAATAGTAGTGCGTGGGAGGGAACGGCTATGGGCCTGAGTTTATGTATGAAATCGTATGTGTCTTGAATATAACTGTCGTGAGTTGTAGAGAGAGGGTTGATATGGTAATCTATGTATTCGGCTACGTTGTAGGATTCGCTGTTGCAATCAGAGACTATTGGCCTACCTGGGGGGATCTCATGAGGGATGGTCCACGTGGTTGGGTCTTTGTGAATTTTTGGTAACAGATAAAAGATTCTATCACGGGGTGGGTCGGGGCCTAAAAGGTATAATTTTTGTTTTGCATTGATGTAATGTTTGGTATATAGGGTGCTGATGATTCTACTGATGGTCTGTTGGGTCTGAGTCTTAAGGCTGCGTGTTATTTTTTTGTAATGCTGTGGGTTATTCAGTTGTCTGTGGGCTTCGTATATGTATTGAAATTTATCCATTATAACTATTTTTGATCCTTTGTCTGCGGGTTTGATAATGATGTCTGTGTTCTGCTGTAATTCTGCAAGTGCTGTTCTTTCTGATTCATTTAAATTGTCCAGGTTATCGTCTATGTGTTGCAGTTTATTAAGGGCCAGAATGTCTTGGCGAATAAGGTGAGTTATGGGCGCTGTTATGTGTTCTGTGTGTGGTTCCCAGGTGGACGGTAAGGTGAATGGTATATGTCGAGGATTATTCTTGTATTTAAAGTGGTCTAACAGTTTTAACTTTCTATGGTATTTGTGGACATCCCTCCTGAGATCCCCCTGTCTGTCCTTTTTGGGTTGTGGGATGAAGGTCAACCCCCTCTCAAGCAGGTGGTTTTGTGCAGTAGTGAGTCTGAATGTTTGGGATAGGTTAACGATGTTGGATGCGTGGGTGTGGGGCTCAGTGACGAGTTCCCCCTGTACTATAAATCCAGTTGTTCACACCAGTACAGAAATATTTTTAGGGCTGTTGTTGTGGTCCAGTGTATGTTGTCGTGAGTGGTGTAGAATTCCTCTGTATGAATTTCGTACAATGTTTGATAATGTGCAGCAATGTAACTGTTTAGGATTTTTATGTTTTGACACTGTTGTTTTGGAAGGTTGGGGGAGTGATTTAGGATTGGGAAGTAGATGTCCGCATTAGGAAATCTGCCAGTGGCCACCTTGTAAAGCTGTTGCAGTTGTTTGATTGCTGTTGCCCTGACGTCCTGTTCCCTGTTATTGATGCCCAGGGCCAGGATCACTGTTTTGGTTTTGTCATTAATGGGTGTTTTTTCTAAGATTTGCGCTAAGTGAATAAATTTTGCTCCAGGGTAACTGTCAATTTGAATTTGGCTGTAGTTGTGTGGGGGGATTCTACTCAAATTAGAATCCCCCAAGATCGCCACTGGCTTACGGACATCTACCTCCCAATCACCAACCTTCCTCTGTGTTTTGGGGTGAGAAATGGGGTAGTATAGGGGAAGTTGTGTTATATTCCTACGTGTGTTGGAGGTGCTAGGGGAAATGATAGGGGAAATGATAGGGGAGGGCTCAGGTTGGGGAGACGGGATGGCATTGGAGCCTTTGTTTGACCCACTCATCATATGCCCTTTCCCCATACTGGTGGGTGTAAGTGGGTGCTGTCTGATGATGTGTAGGTGACCTGTAGGTGAGAAATCAGATGGTACATTAATAACCCGTTGCTGAAACTGTACCGTGGCTATTGTAGTGCATGGACTGAGTTGTTCCTGTGTGGATTGGATTGCATTGTGGACGTTGCATTGTGGACTGGTTTCAAAGGTGTGGTGTGTGCGGGGTTCTGTTATGTGCTGAGTGTGAGGGGTCTGGGGAAAAGGTGTTGGTGTCGGTTTCAAAGGTGTCGGTTGGGCGGAGTGGTTGAGGGGTTCTGAGTGATTGGGTTCTGAGTGATTGATGGTTGTGTGCTGAGTGATTGATGGTTGTGTGCTGAGTGTGGGGTCTGGGGAGAAGGTGTTGGTGTCGGTTTCAAAGGTGTCGGTTGGGCGGAGTGGTTGAGGGGTTCTGAGTGATCGATGGTTGTTTTTGTTTTTGGTGTTGGGATGGGAGAGATGTGTAATGGTGGTGAAACGCTACGTGTACTATTTTGTCGTATAGGTGAAGTGCTGTTATGTGTGGGATCTATATTTTTATTCAGTAGCTGTGCTAACTTATCAAGAGTGCTGGGTCTAAGTCTGTGTCTGTACCTGTTTTTAGCCCACAATATAGCTGTATTGTGGGCAACAGTGTCATGTCTATCAATGTGTGCAATGTTGTTTTCAATGAATGTTGTGTAATGTGTCTGTAGTATGGTCATGTTGCACCTCATCCAATTGTGTGTATTCTGTTCGACCTGTTTACGGGTGATGAGATTGGGGGATGATGGTTTAATAAAATCTGTTAGTTTGTTGGCCTGCCTGCTCATACCTGGTGGGAATGTGTTTGAAGTTATTGCTCTCTCTACTGTTTCTAAATGATGTACTGCCTGAATTAATTTAAAATAGTTTTTTATCATGTTCTTGTTGGTTTGGGTGTTGGTCTGATGTTGGTGGTGTTGCGGGGAAGAGCAGATGTGGCATGGGCCCCCGTGAGCATGTAGGGAGGTGTCAGCTAGAAAGTCTGAGATGGCTACCTGTAGAGGCCAGGGTGACACAGATGAGATTGTCATTGGTACACAGGATAGTGAATGGTAGGGCCCCCAACTACCTAAACAGCTATTTTCCAAGAACAGGTGAGACACATAACCACAGAACCAGAGCTAGCTTGGCCGATCTCTGTCCAGTAAGGTGTAGGAAAAAGATTGGTCAGTCTTCATTTGCGTATGTAGGACCTCAGGAGTGGAATAAATTACCATTAGACATCAAGGAAACCACAGATAAGTATAGTAAATAGGTCAGTGGGTTAGGTTGTTGTTTTTAGCATAGGATACAGTGTTATGAGTATGATATTGTCTGCATTGTATGTGTACAGTACTGTACCGTCGATGTTTTTTTATTGTATTATATGTGTGTTTTTATTGTATTTTTGTATTTTATTGTATTTATTGTATTTTATTGTATTTTATTGTGTATGTGTTTTATTGTATTGTACTGTCTATGTGTTGTATGGGAACAGCAAGGACCACAATGGAAATAAGTCCATGACTTTCTTGTGTAATATCCTTGACTTTTTTATAAAATGCATGACATGTACTTTTTATTGACAAAGTCGAAATAAAAACTAAACTAAACTAAACTAATTAAGGTTGTCGTTCAAGTGCAAACAGAAATAAGTGCTAAAACCCATCACAAAATAAATTATTGAGACACACCACACAATCAATAATAAAATACAAGAAGAGAAAACAAAAAGCATGCATAAATTTGTTTGTGTTGTTTTGTTTTGTTATACGTCTTCAGTACCTCCAGGTCTGTCAGGGCACCCAGTGGTAAATTCCACGGCGCAGAGGATGTGCTGCATGGCAAAAGATGGGGGGGGAAAAAACATTTATTTTCCCTCACCCATATGTTAACACCCCAGCTGGGTTACCCTCCCAGAGCCTATTTCATATCCCTTCCGCCATAGTAATAAAAACATATACACACAAAAGTGCGGCCGATTTGAGTAGTTGTTGTAGTTGCTTGATGGCCGTTTTCTGGGGATCTTGGTCCTTGTTATTAATGCCCAGTGATAAAATAACCTTCTGTGTGTGTGGGTTGGGTGTGCATTTCTGTAGTATGTGGCCGATGTGGTAAAATGTGGCCCCGGGAAAGCTGTCCACTTGGATGTCTGGGTTTGTGTGGGGAGGGAAATGTTTGAGGTTGGAGTCTCCAATGAATATGATGGGTTTTTGGGGGGCTATAGACCATTCTAATAGTTTCCTGTCAGATCTAGGGTGACAGGTGGGGTGTTGAAGGGGGGCTCGGGGTGTGGGGGTGTAGGGGTGGTGGTGGGGGTGATGCTGTCCGTAAGGATACCATGTTTGAGGGTGACTTAAAGTTCTGTAGCTCGAGAGTGTGGTTGGAGTCTCCAATGAATGTGACGGGTTTTTGGGGGGATATAGACCATCCTAATAGTCTTCTGTCTAATCCAGAGTGACCGGTGGGGTGTTGCAGGGGGGCTCGGGGTGTGGGGGGTGTAGGGGGTGGTGGTGGGGGTGATGCTGTCCGTAAGGGTACCATGTTTGGGGGTGACTTAAACTCATGCAGCTCGGGAGTGTTAATTAATTGGTTAGGGAGGGATTCAGAATGGGCCAAGCACATAGTATTATCCTGTCGTGCTGATCCCTTCATCACATATCCCTCCTCGCCATCTCTGCTCGTTTGTAGAATTTTATTGGGGTTGGGTTCTCCTTGATGGGGGTGACCGAATGAGTAGTTATCTGGGGATGGAGAAAGGCAAATTACCATCGGGATATCCTGGATGACATTGGTGCGTCGTGGGTGGAATGTGGTGTTGAAGGGATCCTGGGTCGTGTTATCAGTGGGGCTCTTAGTAATCTCGTGACAGTCTGCTGTAATCCTCAATGTTTTGCGTGTCTGTACTGGGGTAAGGTTAGGGGTAGAATTGCAGTTGGGAGTGAAAAGGTGATTTGGTCTGGGATTGGAAGTACGGTTTGAGTCAGAAAAATTGGTTTCGGGCTGGGCCTGGTTCCTCAGACCAGGATCGGGTGTAGGGTTGGGATCAGGATTGGAGTTGGAATGACCGTTAGGGTTGTGGTCATGGCCAGGGTTGGGGTTACGGTCAGGGTTGGAGCTAGGGTTGGGGTTGAAGTGACCGTTAGGGTTGCGGTCATGGTTAGAGTTGGGGTTACGGTTAGGGTTGTGGCTAGGATTGGGGTTGGAGTGACCGTTAGGGTTGCGGTCATGGTTAGGTTTAGGGCTGGGGTCAGGGTTACCGTTAGGGTTGGGGTTATGGTTGGGGTTGGAGTGACCGTTAGGGTTGCGGTCATGGTTAGGTTTAGGGCTGGGGTCAGGGTTACCGTTAGGGTTGGGGTTATGGTTAGGGTTGGGCCTAGGGTTAGAGTTAGGGTTAAGGTTAGGGTTTGAGTTACGGTCAGGGTTACGGTCAGGGTTACGGTCAGAGTTTGAGTTTGAGTTAGGGTTTGAGTTACGGTCAGGGTTTGGGCCGGGGTTCAAAGGTGTGGAATCAGTGTCGTTTTGGGAATGTAGTGTAGATGTCCTATTGTCCTGTGTGTTAGAATTATGGGGTACGCGTGAGATAAGGTCATGTACTGTCTGTAGTGTAGATGGTAATAGTCTGTGTCTGTATCTATTTTTGGCCCATGATTTGGCCTTGTTAAAGGCCGCCTCATTGTATGGGCCCAATGTGTCTGTGATTTGTACTGTAATTGTGTTGTAATGGTCTTGTAGTATGAACATATTATTTTGCATCCAATGTGTGGTATTTAATCTGACTTTACTTTTGGTTTCTTCTGAGGGTGACGATGGCTTAATAAAATCTGTTAGCTTGTTTGCTTGTCTGAGCATGCCCATTGGAAAAGTGTTGTCTGTAATGGCCCTATGTATTACTGCTGTGTGATGTGTTGCCTGTATCAGTCTAAAGTAGGTTCTGATGATGTCTCTGTCTGGTGAGTATGTGGAGTGTATGTCTGCCTGTGTTGGTGGTGTAACCCGTCTCGAGGGGCCCTGCATGAGTGGTTGGGGCTTGTGTGATCTGAGTGTGCGGCGCATGTGAGAAGGGATGGGTCGCATCTCTCTGTAATCTACATTGTTAGTTGTGGCTAACACGGCATATCTATTACTTAAAAGCATTTTAAAATCTTAACCTTTTAAAACCTTTTGGGGATAAGAAAAGGACACAATACCATTCATGGGAACCGGCTTAACAATTCCAATCAACACTGCTGGAGAGTCACTCCCGTATCAGGGGGGGGCAAAGGCAAAGTGATGTAATGTTATTCCCCTTGCAGGGCCTTACCCAATCAGTTACCCCGCTCAGCACGGAAGAGTCCCCAGGGCCTTGGCCCTGTTACAGCAGCAGATGTTCTTGGGTCGATTAAAATGTCTTTTTATTATGTAAAATAATTAAAAATCCGGATGATGGTATCTTAGTTGCCGGTGCCTTGTTGAGGTCCAATGGAAAATAAAGTTCAGCTTGTACTCACCATGCATGGGGTTTATAGAATCTTCAGTTCATATCCCAATTGGACCTGTTAATCCTTTTATTTAAAAAAGTTTTAAACAAGGCAATCCGTTGTTAAAATCCCAGGAATCCCGGGTCCTATGATTAATCCTCCAAGAAGGCCAAAATAAAATCCTTCTTTAAAACAAGAAAATAAAAAAGAAATCTTACTTAAAACCACCCGTAGGTATTTCAATGCCGTGTTCTTCAGCCTTTATAAAATAAATCTGGGGGAAAGATCCCGACGTTTCGCGTTCAATACGCTTCTTCAGGGGATCAAGGGTAGGGTTAGGGATAGGGGTCAGTGTTGGGATCGGGGTTACGATTAGGGCTGGGGTTGGATTGACCGTCAGGGCTGGACCAGCCATAGGGGTTACGGTTAGAGCCAATGTAAGGGTAGGGTTCAGGGTTATTCGGATTGAGTACCGTCGTCAAAAGTGTGTAATTGGTAGCACCAACCCTTGAATATTCTGTCTGCTGTAGCAGAAGTCCAATACATTTCATCATTGATGATCTCAGGTTCACAATAATCATATGGTGACATTACAAAATAATTATCCATCTGTTCATTAATGATCTGTATGTTGGTGCGTTGTTGTTGTGACAGGTCACGAGAAAGGTTCAGGAGTGCGAAGAGGATGTCCGCATTGGGAAATTTGCCAGCAGCCATCTTGTGGAGTTGATGTAAATGTCTGGTGGCTGTACCGTTAGGGTCCTGGTCCCTGTTGTTTATACCAAGGGCCAGGACCACTTTATCTGTTTCAGTGTTGATGGGTGTTTTGTCTAGAATTTGTGTCAAATGATAAAATTTCATACCGGGGTAGCTATCAATTTGTATATCCTCCTGGGTGTATGGGGAGATTTTGCTGAGATTGGAATCTCCTAAGAATGCCACTGGCTTGCGAACATCGACCTTCCAGTCCCGAACCTTTCTGGCTGTTTCTGGGTGACAAATGGGGTGGTATAATGTAGGTTGTTCCTGGGTAAATGGTATTATGTCGTTATGGGCCTCCTCCGATGTTGCAGAGGAGGCTAACTGTATGTCCGTGATTATGTCAGCAGTATTAGGGGAGGGCTCAGGTTTGGGAGACAAATTGGCATCAGAGCCTTTGTTTGGCCCACTCATCATCTATATTTCAATAATAAATAATACAACCATATATATCCATTAATACAATAAATACTCTATCAATAAATCATCAATCACCAATCACATACACGTTGGTCATTTTTATTAATATTTTATATTTTTTCTTTATTATTAATTAATTTGATCACCCAAATATATATCTATAAACATATAAAAGAGAGAAACAAACAAACAAACCCCCACATCCACACCAAGACCTCCAGACAACCCACCACTCCTCCCTCAACCTCCCCTCTACCTTTCATTTAACCCAGTTGGATTTTGGGTCCTCAGGTTGTCGATATACCACCTCTCCTTCCTCCTTCTCTGAGCCGGCGTCCAACCCACATTACTGTCCAGGCCCGACAAGCTGAGGTGTTCCAGGCCATGTTCGACAAAATGTGTGATCAGATGTGTTGATGTTTTGTTAGTGGTGGAAATGGACCAGAGATGTTGCTGCAAACGGAATCGGAGCTCGTTTCCAGTCTCCCCGATGTACTGCATCGAACAGTGGGTGTGGGTACATTGAATGATGTAAATGACATTTTTTGTTTTTAAGGTGATTGTGGGCCAAACGGGTGTATCCATGTATTTATTTCTGATGTATTTGAGTTGTTTGAAATGTTTATGAAATTCTGGTTTAATTTTATGAGGTCGGGATAGAAATTTTGATGTAATTAATAGGTCTTTTAAATTGGAATTTTTCCTGTATGCTGAAATAATATCAAAATTTTGCAACGGTGGATGTTTGTTTTGGGTTATGGTAAAGTTCTTTTTGATGTGGAAGTTTAAATGAGTGGTTTTGCTTGAAAAAGTGGTGATGAATGGGATGACATTTTTGGAGCGTGGCACCTTCTTATTAGTAAGCAGTTGGTTGATGGTTGATGATTTTATTGTTCGTAAAAAAAGCGTTTTGAATATCCCCTTGGCCTGAGTGCCTGAAACAGGGTTTGTGTGGCTGTATCGAAATCGGATTTGTCTGTGCAAAGTCTATGATACCGGATGATTTGTGATTGAATTAAACCTTTGAATGTGTGTTTGGGGTGAAAACTGGCCTTATGTAATAAAGTGTGCGTATCTGTAGGTTTAAAAAAGACTTTAGTTTTAAATCTGTGGTGCCCATTTACTGTTGGTGTGAGAAAAACTGTTGTGTCTAAAAAGTCTATAGTATTTTGATTAATTGTATGTTTACAGGTGATCTGTGGGTGATGTGTGTTCATGAGTTGTAGGAATTCCTGAAAAGAATCCCTACCGTGGTGCCACACTCCAAAAATGTCATCCAAATATCTATAATAAATGTATGGTTTGTTGTTGCATTTAAGAAACAATGTTTCCTCCCACTCTGCCATGTAAATATTCGCGTAAGCTGGGCAAATTTTTTGCCCATAGCTGTGCCCTGTATCTGTAAATAAAATTGTGCGTCAAATTCAAAATCATTACGAGTTAAACTGATGTGGAGAAGCTGTAAAATGTGTTGGTCAGAGCGGGAGGGATCCGGGTTATTGTCCAGTGCTTGTTTCACTGCTCTCATGCCGAGGTCTGTCTGTATGTTTGTATAGAGGCTATTAATGTCGATGCTAAAAAGAAAAGAGTGTTGTGGAATCTGGACTGAGTTTAATTTTTCTATGAAGTGATAAGTGTCTTTTAAATAGCTATTGTGTTGTTGGGAAATGGGGTTGAGGAAATGGTCAATATAATGGGCAACGTGATATGTCTCGCTGTCACAGTCCGAGACAATTGGTCGTCCCCTGGGGATCTCGTGAGGGATAGTCCACGCCTGAGGGTCCGAATGGATCTTGGGAAGAAGGTAAAACTGTCTGGGGCGTGGAGTGGGTGGGCCTATTAAATAACAGAGTTGTTTGAAATTAATGAATTTAGTATAGTATAATTGTTTTAAAATGATCTGAACTAATGACCGGGTTTCTGCCTGTATTGAATGGTTAAGTCTTATATAATGTTGTGTGTTGTTTAGTTGTCTTGTGGCTTCAAATAAGTATTGTTGTGTATCTTGTATGACTATACCAGAGCCTTTATCGGCTGGTTTGATAATTATGTCCGGGTTATTGCTTAGTGTCTGTATCGCTGTCCTTTGATCGATTGGCAAATTATCCCCGTCTATGTGTCTGCTTTTGAGGTTTGAAATTGTGTTGTTTGATGTAATGAGTTGTTTTATTTCAATGTGTAATGCGTTGTTAACTGGTTCCCACGTGGATGGAGTGATGAATGGTGTGCGGTTGGTATTTTGAGTATAGTCAAAGTGATCCATCAATTTTAATCTCCTATTAAAGGCATGGACATCCCTCCTGAGCTCCCCACGGTCCGACCTACCTGCCACTGGTGTTGGAATAAAGGTTAAACCCTTCTCCAGCAATGCTCGCTCCGACCTGGACAACTGGAAAGTTTTGGTGAGGTTGAAAACATTGGTGTGCTCACCCCTCAGGGGTTCACACTTTCCACCCTCAACAGTTTAACTGGTCTAGCCAGTAATTGAGGATCTGCATGGCCGTCTGACCCGTCCAATGGATGTGGTCACTCGACTCTACCTGGAACCTGAGACTGTTGATTTCTGCAAGATGATGGCCATAATTGATGATGTGATTATTGATTATTGCCAAGTTATTCTGTTGTGTTTTGGTAAGGAAATTTGAGTAATTGATGACCGGTGTATAGATTGTGGCGTTGGGGAAAGCCCTCTTGGCCGCCCTCCACATCCGTTGTAATTCCCTGATTGCTGTTTTATGTGGATGTTGATCTTTATTATTGATGCCTGCTGAAAGTACGATTCTTTGTGTGTGTGGGTTAGGTGAAAGCTTATTAAGAAGATCGGCTATGTGTCGGAAAGTTTCCCCAGGAAAACTGTCAATTTGTATATGTCTGTTGGTGAAGTAGGGGATCCGACTAAGATTCGAATCCCCTAAAATGACTGTAGGTTTATGAATATTAATGTTCCAGACTGCCTGTTTGTGTAAAGTGTTCGGGTGACGGAGAGGTTTTTGTGGGGGCCCCCGTTCCAAGTCCTCGCTCCCATCTGAGGATGAGAGCGAGACCTCAGCCGGGGCCAGACTCTGTGTCTCCTCCTGCATAGTTGGCACGTTGTGCTGAGCTGTATTAGCCATTAAAACCGTGCTATACAATTGAGGGGCAGGTCCCAAATCATGGACGTGTGGATGCCGAGGAGAGACCACCACCGAATCATCCTTCGCATTGTCCCTGGTATTGGGGGGGCTCAGTTTTGGGTGTGAATATGGCAATTTAATAGCCTTTATGCTCCCCTGCATCATGCCACCCCCTCCACCTTTTGTATTGGGAGTGCTCGGACTCGGCGTGGCCCCTTCCCCGGCCTCCACGCTAGGTCGCCCCTCAAGAAATCTGCAGGAGGAGTAGATACATAAACCTGTTGTGATGGGGACGGGTCAGACAGTATGCTCTCACACTCAATTACCGCCACGTTGCTTACCAGTACTGTATTCGTATTCCTTGTAGGTGAAAGGAGCCCTGGGCCAGGGAGGTTGGGTTGTCCCTGTCCTGCAATCTGGGCCTGGATCTGATCTTTGGATGGGGGGTGTTCCTGGTTAACATCGCCTCCACTGTGGTGATTGTTGAGGGGGCCCCTCTGGCCCTCGCCCAGAATGTTTGCCCTCTGGGGAGCTCCACCTTATCCAAAATGTGATCACTCTATCGTAATGCCCTTGAAGGATAAGCATATTGCCCTGCATCCACCGTAATGTATTCTGGTGTAGTATCCTCCAGGGGTGAAGAGGGCTTAATGAAGTCGGTCAATTTATTGACCTGTCTCATCATCCCCGGAGGAAATGAGTGATCTTTAAGGGCTTTTGCCACCACCTCAGCATGGTGGATCGCAGTTTAGGGGTCCTCTAGATGTGTAATTGTTTGGTGGAAGATTTCCATCATCCTCGTTGTAGTAGGCAACTGCCAATAAAAGATTTTTGAAAAAAAGTCCTTTTGGATGGTAGTACTCACCAATCCGATGTTGTAGGCAAGCCTTGACGTCTTTTCCACAAAAAAGGCCAGGAGGGAGAAGGGGAGAGGAACCCCAGGGCATTTGTTGGTAGTCCAGATCCGAGGCGTGGAGGTGGTCCAATGCTAAAACTGTTCAGTTTCCACTAAACCCCATTAAAAAACCGTAGTTTAAAAAAAAAATAAAAGAATAAAACCCTATTTGGTTAAAAAACCTTTATAAAACTTTTTGACCTCTTATTAAAAGTTCCTTCAGTCGTTTGGTAGGTTTTAGGAAGATTAAAAGAAGAAGGGATAGGGAAATAAATCCTAACGTTTCGGTGATTCGCTTCTTCAGAGGATTTAAATTTTGATGTAATTAATAGGTCTTTTAAATTGGAATTTTTCCTGTATGCTGAAATAATATCAAATTTTGCAACGGTGGATGTTTGTTTTGGGTTATGGTAAAGTTATTTTTATTTTTGATGTGGAAGTTTAAATGAGTGGTTTTGCTTGAAAAAGTGGTGATAGATGAAGGATGACATTTTTTGGGGCGTGGCACCTTCTTATTAGTAATCCCGTGCAGTTGGTTGATGGTTGATGATTTTATTGTTCGTAGAAGCGTTTTGAATATCCCTTTGGCCTGAGTGCCTGAAACAGGGTTTGTGTGGCTGTATCGAAATCGGATTTGTCTGTGCAAAGTCTATGATACCGGATGATTTGTGATTTAATTAAACCTTTGAATGTGTGTTTGGGGTGAAAACTGGCCTTATGTAATAAAGGTATCTGTAGGTTTAAAAAAGACTTTAGTTTTAAATCTGTGGTGCCCATTTACTGTTGGTGTGAGAAAAACTGTTGTGTCTAAAAAGTCTATAGTATTTTGATTAATTGTATGTTTACTGGTGATCTGTGGGTGATGTGTGTTCATGAGTTGTAGAAATTCCTGAAAAGAATCCCTACCGTGGTGCCATACTCCAAAAATGTCATCCAAATATCTATAATAAATGTATGGTTTGTTGTTGCATTTAAGAAACAATGTATCCTCCCACTCTGCCATGTAAATATTCGCGTAAGCTGGGGCAAATTTTTTGCCCATAGCTGTGCCCTGTATCTGTAAATAAAATTGTGCGTCAAATTCAAAATCATTACGAGTTAAACTGATGTGGAGAAGCTGTAAAATGTGTTGGTCAGGAGGGGGAGGATCCGGGTTATTGTCAGTGCTTGTTTCACTGCTCTCATGCCGAGGTCTGTCTGTATGTTTGTATAGAGGCTATTAATGTCAATGCTAAAAAGAAAAGAGTGTTGTGGAATCTGGACTGAGTTTAATTTTTCTATGAAGTGATGTGTCTTTTAAATAGCTGTTGTGTTGTTGGGAAATGGGGTTGAGGAAATGGTCAATATAATGGGCAACGTGATATGTCTCGCTGTCACAGTCCGAGACAATTGGTCGTCCTGGGGATCTCATGAGGGATCGTCCACGCCTGAGGTCGGAATGGATCTTAGGGAGAAGGTAAAACTGTCTGGGGCGTGGAGTGGCTGGGCCTATTAAATAACAGAGTTGTTTGAAATTGATGAATTTAGTATAGTATAATTGTTTTAAAATGATCTGAACTAATGACCGGGTTTCTGCCTGTATTGAATGGGTAAGTCTTATATAATGTTGTGTGTTGTTTAGTTGTCTTTTGGCTTCAAATATGTATTGTTGTGTATCTTGTATGACTATACCAGAGCCTTTATCGGCTGGTTTGATAATTATGTCCGGGTTATTGCTTAGTGTCTGTATCGCTGTTCTTTGATCGATTGGCAAATTATCCCCGTCTATGTGTCTGCTTTTGAGGTTTGAAATTGTGTTGTTTGATGTAATGAGTCGTTTTATTTCAATGTGTAATGCGTCGTTAACTGGTTCCCACGTAGATGGAGTGATGAATGGTGTGCGGTTCGTATTTTGAGTATAGTTAAAATGATCCATCAGTTTTAATCTCCTATTAAAGGCATGGACGTCCTCCTGAGCTCCCACGGTCCGACCTACCTGCCACTGGTGTTGGAATAAAGGTTAAACCCTTCTCCAGCAATGCTCGCTCCGACCTGGACAACCGAAAGGACTTGGTCAGGTTAAAAACATTGGTGTGCTGGCCCCTCAGGGGTTCGCACTTTTCCACCCTCAATAGTTTAACTGGTCTAGCCAGTAATTGAGGATCTGCATGGCCGTCTGACCCGTCCAATGGATGTGGTCACTCGACTCTACCTGGAATCTAAGTCTGTTGATTTCTGCGAGGTGATGGCCATAATTAATGATATGATTGTTAATTATTGCCAAGTTGTTTTGTTGTTTTTTTATCAAGGAAATCCGAATAATTAATGACCGGTGTGTAAATTGTGGCGTTGGGGAAAGCCCCCTTGGCCGCCTTCCACATTCGCTGTAGTTCCTTGATGGCTGTTTTGTGAGGGTCATGGTCTTTATTATTAATGCCTACTGATAGTATAATTCTCTGCGTGTGTGGGTTGGGTGAAAGTTTATTTAGGAGATCGGCTATGTGACGAAAAGTTGCACCAGGAAAACTGTCAATCTGTATATGTTTGTTGGTGAAGTAGGGGATCCGGCTGAGGTTCGAATCCCCTAAAATGACTGTGGGTTTATGAATGTTGATATTCCAGACTGCTTGTTTACGTGATGTATTCAGGTGACGAAAAGGTTTTTGTGGGGGCCCCCGTTCAAAGTCCTCGCTCCCATCTGAGGATGAGAGCGAGACCTCAGCCGGGGCCAGACTCTGTGTCTCCACCTGCATCATTGGCACACTGTGCTGGGCTGTATTAGCCATTAAAACCGTACTGTATAATTGAGGGGCAGGTCCTAAATCATGGACGCGTGGACGCCGAGGAGAGACCACCGTAGGACTATCCTTTGCATCTTCCCTGGTGTTGGGGGGACTCAGTTTTGGGGATGAATATGGAAATGTATTATCCTTTATGCTCCCCTGCATCATGCCACCCCCTCCACTTTTTGTATCGGGAGTGCCCGGAATCGGTGTGGTCCCTTCCACGCGAGGACCGCCCCATAAGAAATCTGCGGAAGGATCAGACGTTTTGTATTGGTGATATTATGTGTTACTGGAACCTGTTGTGATGGGGACGGGTCAGACAGAATGCTCTCACACACAACCACTGCCACGTTACTGCCGGCGCCACGTCCCTGTAGGGAGGAAGCCCTGGGCCAGGAAGAAGGTTGAAACTGTACCTGACCTGAAATCTGGGCCTGGATCGTAATGCCCCTATTTATCTTTTGGATGGGGGGCTCTATTGTATTCTTGTTATTGTTAGATATCTCTTTTATGTCGTTGGCTAACATTGCCTCCACTGTGGTGATTGTTGAGGGGGTCAATCTGCGCTTTTATCTGACCCTCGCCCAAAATGTTGCCCTCTGCATAGCCGCCGGGTCCCACACATCCACCTTGTCCAAAATGTCTGCAATTACCCTATCGTAATGTCCTCTAAGGATCAACATGTTTCCCTGCATCCATTGTAATGTATTGAGATGTACCTCCTTAGTTTTCTCTTCCAGGGGTGAAGAGGGCTTAATAAACTCTGTTAGTTTATTTACTTGTCTCATCATTCCAGGAGGGAATTAGTTACATTTAAGGGATCTTGCCACTATATCTGCATGGTGAACAGCCTGTACCAATTTAAAATATAATTTTGTTTGCTTCAGGTCTTTACTATTCGTTAATTTGGTGGACATGTGGGACCCTAAACGTGTCTGTGGGCCAGTGAATAATGCCATTGTAAAAGAACACCGGTTTTAAAACTAAAACCAAGTTTAAAAGTGGCTGGTATATTACCACCCTTAAAATGGCCGCCCCCCAGTCGGGACTGGCCGACCCATAGTGGTAAAATGGCCAACAAACCCAAGAACAGAACCCCTTTAAAACCTAATGCCAGAAGTGAAATATTGCAATGAGGAGAGTCAAACAATTATAAAAAGGTAAAAGAATAAAATCTAAAAACCATTAAAAAGATAAAACAATAAACAATAAAATCAATAGTAAAAGAAAGGGGAAAGAAAAACTCACAGTTTAGGGGTCCTCATGATGTACATTGTGTGGGGGAAGACTCCCACCAAACAGGCCCCTTCCATCCCTCGTCGTAATTAGGCAAACACCAATAAAAAGCTTTTGGAAAAAAAAGTCCTTTTGGATGGGAGTACTCACCAATCCGATGTTTTAGGTGTATTTTTCCTTTTTCAAAAAAGGCAAGGAGGGAGAAGGGGAAAGGAACCCCAGGGCATCTTGTTGTGCTCCGAATTCGAAGTGTGGAGGTGGTAAAATGCTGAAACTTGTCCAGTTTCAACAGAGCCCCATTAAAAAAACGTAGAATAAAAGAATAAAAACCTATTTGGTTAAAAAACCTTCATAAACTTTATACCTCTTACTAAAAGTTCCGTTGGTAGTTTGGTTTGGTTTTAAAAGATTAAAAGAAGAAGGGATAGGAAAGCAAATCCTAACGTTTGGGTGGGGTTAGGGTTAGGGTGGGGGTGGGGGTCAGGTTAGGGTTGGATCTAGGGCTGGGGTTCAGGGTGGGGGTAGGGTTCAGGTTACGGTTAGGGATAGCTTTAGGGTTGGGGTGCGGGTCCCGGGTAGGGTTCAGGGCACGGGTAGGGTTAGATTTAGGGTTAGGGTTTGGGTTTGGGTTGGGATTGTGATCCAAGTGATGAAGCTGATGGTCTGGGTTCCAGTGCAGGGTGTACTGTGGATTGTTCGCAAAAACCTCTTAGAGTAACCTCTACTCCTCAGTGCTGTGAATAGTGTCTGCGTGGTTGTATGAAAATCGTTTTCCTGGGAGCTGAGCCTCAGGAAGCGGATGATTTGTGACGAAAACTTCTTTTGTGCAGCAGTGCGTATGTGTCAGTGGTTTTGAAGAAAACTTTTGTTAATAGTGCTTTATGATTAGATGCTGTTGTGGGGGAGAAAAAAACAGTAGTGTCCAAAAACTCTATCTGTGTGGGATGAATAATGTATTTTAGTTGTATTGTTGGATGGTGGGTGTTGAGAATATGGGTGAAGTGTTCAAATGCTGCTGTGCCATGTGTCCAAATGCCAAAGATGTCATCGAGGTACCTGTAATATACCAAGGGCAGGTGTGGACACATGGCCAACCCTGTCCTCTCCCACTCCGCCATGTAAATGTTTGCGTAAGCGGGTGCACATTTTTTACCCATAGCCGTACCCTCCACCTGTAAATAATATTGTGAATTGAACAAAAAGTCATTGGTAGTGAGGCTGATCTCGAGGAGCTGCAGTATCTCCTGGTCGGTCGGTGGTCGTCCGAAACCTGTGGAACACCCCTCAGCGCCTCGAGACCAGCCAAGGTATTGATATTGGTGTATAAACTATCTATATCCATGGTGAATAATAATGCATGGGAGGGAACGGCTATGGGTCTGAGTTTGTGTATGAAATCATATGTGTCTTGGATGTAACTGTGCAGTGAGTTGTGGAGAGGGGTTGATATAATAATCTATATATTCGGCTATGTTGTATGATTCGCTGTTGCAGTCTGAAACTATCGGCCTACCTGGGGGATCTCATGAGGATAGTCACGTGGTTGGGTCCTTATGGATTTTAGGTAACAAGTAGAAAAGTCTATCACGGGGTGGGTCGGGGCCTAAAGGTATAATTTTTTGTTTGGCGTTAATGTAGTGTTTTGTATAGAGAGTCCAGATGATTCTGCTGATGGTCTGTTGGGTCTGTGTCTTTAAGCTGCGTGTTATTTTTTTTGTAGTACTGTGGGTTGTTCAGTTGTCTGTTAGCTTCATAAATGTATTGAAATTTGTCCATAATGACTACTTTTGAACCTTTGTCCGCGGGTTTGATGATGATGTCTGTGTTTTGACGTAGTTCTCTGAGTGCTGTTCTTTCCAGTTCATTTAAATTGTCGGGTTATTATCCATGTACTGTAGTTTATTTAAGGCCAGAATGTCTTTGTGAATAAGGTGGTTTATGGGTGCTGTTATGTGTTCCGGTTCCGGTTCCCAGGTGGACGGTAAGGTGAATGGTGTATGTCGCGGATTGTTATTGTAGTTAAAGTGATCTAATAGTTTTAATTTTCTGTGATATTTGTGGACATCCCTCCTGAGATCCCCTTGCCTGTCCTTATTGGGTTGTGGGATGAAGGTCAACCCCCTCTCCAGCAGGTGATTTTGGGCGGTTGTGAGTCTAAATGTTTTGGATAAATTGACAATGTTCGATGTGTGGGTATGGGGCTCAGTGACGAGTTCCCCCTGTATTATAAATTTAACTGTTCGCACCAGTATTGAAATATTTTGTGAGCTGTCGCTGTCGTCCAGTGTATGTTGTCGTGAGTTGTATGAAATTCCTCTGCGTGAATCTCATACAGTGGTTGGTAATGGGAAGCAATGTAACTGCTGATGATTTTTATGTTATGGCATTCTTGTTTTGGAAGGTTGGGAGAATGATTCAGGATAGGGAAGTAGATGTCCGCATTCGGGAATCTGCCAGTGGCCGCCCTATGGAGCTGTTGTAACTGTCTGATGGCTGTTGCTCTAACATCCTGTTCCCTGTTGTTGATGCCCAGGGCCAGGATCACGGTTTGCGTTTCGTTGTTGATGGGGTTTTTTGTTGGTCAGAATTTGGGCCAAATGAGAAAATTTTGCTCCGGGGTAGCTGTCAATTTGAATTTGGCTATTGTTATGTGGGGGGACTCTACTGAAATTAGAATCCCCCAGGACCGCCACTGGCTTGCGGACATCTACCTTCCAATCACCAACCTTCTTTGCTGTATTGGGGTGACAAATGGGGTAGTATAAAATAGGTTTTATTGTATCTTGGAGGTTTTGAGTTATGTTCGAGCGTTCAACTGGGGTAGGTGAGATTGTATCCTTATGGGCTCCCCCTGGTGCTGCCGAGGAGGCTGACTGTGTGTCCGTTATTTTATTTCTATGTGTGTTGGAGATGCTTGGGGAAATGATAGGGGAGGGCTCAGGTTGGGGAGACGGGATGGCATAGGAGCCTTTGTTTGACCCACTCATCATACGCCCTTTCCCCGTGCTGGTGGGTGTGATTGGGTACTGTCTGATGGCATATAGGTGACCTGTAGGTGAAAGAGCAGATGGTACATTTAGACCCGGAACCCGTTGCTGGATCTGTGTCGTGTCTATTGTAGTGCGTGGGCTAATTCGTTCCTGTATGTGAATTGAGTGACGTTCCATTATTGACTGGGGTGTGGTGTGTGCTGTTGTGTGCTGAGTGTGAGGGGTCTGGGGAGAAGTGTTGGTGTCGGTTTCAGTGGAGTTGGTTGGGCGGAGTGGTTGAGGGGTTCTGAATGATTGATGATTGTTTTTGGTGTTGGGGTGGGAGAGATTTGTACTGGTGTTGGATTTGGTGAAGCGCTAATTGTATTATTTTGCTGTGTAGGCGAGGTACTGTTATGTATGGGATCCATCTTGTTAGTCAGTAATTGTGTTAATTTATCAATAGTGCTAGGTCTAAGTCTGTGTCTGTATCTGTTTTTTGCCCACAATACAGCTGTATTGTGGGCAACAGTGTCATGTTTATCAATGATTGTAATGTTGGTTTCAATGACTGTGGTATAATGTGTTTGTAGTATGGCCATATTGCATCTCATCCAGTTTTGAGTGTTCTGTTCAACCAGTTTTTTAGTGATGAGATTGGGAGATGATGGTTTGATGAAGTCCGTCAATTTGTTAACCTGCCTGCTCATACCTAATGGAAATGTATTTGATGTTAGTGCTCTTTCTACCGTCTCTAAGTGGTGTATGGCCTGAATTAGTTTGAAATAGTTTTTAGTCATAGTTTTTGTTGCTTGGGTGTTGATCTGGTGTTGAGGGGGAAGAGCAGATGTGTGTACGGGGTTAGTGGTCTGTAGGTTAGAGGAAAAAGCCGATGTGTGTGTGCGTGGGCCTGTATTGAATACAGGGATAGGTATGGGAATGTTCTGCCGATAGTTCCTATCCCGTGTGGCTAAAACAGTAAATCTGTTCTTCAGAAACATTATCTTCAAAAATCTGGTAGGCCTCGGGAACCCAAATACCCAGTACAGTAAGAGACAATAAAGGACAATGTCCAAGCCTGGGACGCTCACCCAATCCACGTAGCTCCGGATCTCAGGGGGGTTGTTGTAGGCCCTCCGGGCGCGATGTTCAAGGCGTGGTGTGGCTGTTGTCTTTCCTGCTGTGGTCGTTTCTGTATTGGAACTCTCTTTCCAAAAGCAGTTATTCGTTCTGTCCAACCACAATCCTACTCCCAGGAGGGTAGGTGTTCTTTTTTATATACGTCCCAAAGGCTTATCTTCTCTCCTTCCTCCCCATCCGCACTAGGCCCCAGGCCCTCACCCCACCAGATTAAGTATTTCTTTATTGTTAAAAGCTCTATTTTTTTCAAAAAAAACCACAAAACACTTTTCTCTAACAAACAAACTTACTGTTCTAGCCAAAAACTTTTTAGGGATATCAAAGAAACAAAAAAAGGGGAAAAGAAAGGTCCTGACGTTTCGCGTTTAAGCTTCTTCAGAGGACTTCAAAGGATGCCCCCTTTGGGTGTCTGTACTGAGGTAAGGTTGGGGGTGGAGTTGCAGTTAGGGGTGAAATTGAGGTTTTTTGTTTTGGGGTTGGGATTAGGACTTGGGTCTGAAAAAATGGATCTGGGAGGGGCATGGTTCATCAGACCAGGGTTGGGTGTAGGGTTGGGCTCAGGGTTCGGGCCTGGGTTCAAATTGGGGTTAGGAGTGAGACTAGGGTTGGGTTTAGGGCTAGGGTTAGGGTTCGGGCCTGGGTTCAAGTTAGGGCTACATGCGGTGGCTAATGTTGTTTCTATAATTTCTAAATGATGTATGGCCTGAACTAACTTGAAATAGTTCCTGGTCATAGCTTTCTGTGCCTGGTTGATGGTCTGATGTTGAGGGGAAGAAACCAGTGCGTGTGTAGGGTTAGTGATCTGTTGTTGGGAGGAAGAAAACAATGTGTGTGTGCGTGGGCCCGTGTCAGATACAGGCTACACACCTGTACATTCATAGAAATGCACAAACATATATATCCACACACCTACCACTCCCCCCTATCACCTCTATCTCTCGTTCAGCCCAGTTGGAAATTAGGTCCTGAATCTTTCGATGATCCCCTCTCCTTCCTCTTTCTCTGAATCGGCGTCCAACAGACATTGCTGTCAAGGCCCGACATGCTCAGATGTTCCAGGCCATGTTCCAAAAAATGCTTAATTAGATTTGTTGGTGTTTTATTTTTTGTAGAAATGGACCATATGTGCTGCTGCAACTGGAGTCGTAGCTCTTTCCCAGTCTCTCCAATGTACTTCATCGAACAGAGGGTGCATTGGATGATGTAAACGACATTTTTTGTTGTTGGGGTTATTGTAGGCAAAATAGGCATGTCCATGTATCTATTTCTAATGTATTTTAGTTTATTTGTGAATTCCAACTGTGGTTTTCTGGGGTTGTGATTGAAATCTGGATCGGACTAGAATGTCCTTTAGATTGGAGTTATTTCTGTATGCTGATATTATTTCAAAGTTTTGTAGAGGTGGGTGTTTTTTTTTAGTTCTGGTGAAATTAGTTTTAATCTTGGAATTTAATTGTACAGTTTTTCTAGAAAATGTGGTGATGAATGGGATGACATTTTTGGAGCGTGGCACCTTCCTGTTTTGACTGTCGTGCAATTGATTAATGGTGGTTGATTTTATTGTTCTCAGGAACCGTTTTGAGTACCCCCTTGGCCTGAGTGCCTGAAAGAGGGTTTTTGTGGCCTTGTCAAAGTCTACTCTGTCTGTGCATAATCTGTTAAACCAAATGATCTGTGATTCTTTGAATGTGTGCTTCGGGTGCAAACTAGCTTTATGTAACAGGGTGTGGGTGTCTGTCGGTTTGAAAAAAACGTTGGTTTTGAACCTTTGGTGCCCGTTGTCTGCTGGTATTAGATAAACTGTTGTGTCCAGGAAGTCTATAGTGTTTTGGTTTGTTGTGTGTTTGCAAGTGATCTGTGGGTGATGTGTATTCATTATATGTAGGAATTCCTGAAAAGAATCCCTACCATGGTGCCACACTCCAAAAATGTCATCCAAGTACCTGTAGTATATGTAGGGTTTGCGGTTGCATTTGAGGAAAAGTGTTTCCTCCCACTCTGCCATATAGATATTGGCATATGCCGGGGCAAACTTCTTGCCCATGGCTGTGCCCTGTATCTGTAAATAAAATTGTGAATTGAATTCAAAGTCGTTTCGGGTTAAACTGATGTGGAGTAATTGTAGAATGTGTTGGTCAGAGCGGGAGGGGTCCGGATTATTATCTAGTGCCTGTTTGACTGCTTTCATTCCTAAGTGCGTCTGTATGTTGGTATAAAGACTGTTGATATCTATGCTGAAAAGAAAAGCTTGTTGTGGGACCTGAACTTTGAGTCATTTATCTATGAAGTGGTAGGTGTCAGGTGAACAGTAGCTGTTGTGCCGTTGGGAAATGGGGTTGAGGAAATGATCGATGTAATGTGATACGTTTCGCTGTCGCAGTCCGACACGATAGGTCGTCCCTTGGGGATCTCACGAGGGACCGTCCATGCCTGAGGATCTGTATGGATTTTTGGAAGCATATAAAATTGTCTGGGGCGTGGAGTGGGTGGGCCTATTAGGTAACATAGTTGTTTGAAATTAATGAAATTTGTGTAATATAACTCTTTCTGCCTGTATTGAATGGGTTAATTGTATATAATGTTGTTTATTGTCCAGTTGTCTCTTGGCTTCGAAAATGTACTGCTGTGTGTCCTGTATGACGATGCCCGAGCCCTTGTCGGCTGGTTTTATGATTATGTCCGGGTTATTGCGTAATGTCTATATGGCTGTTCTTTGATCGATCGGTAAATTATCTAGGTCTATGTATCTATTATTGGAGGAAGTGTTTGAGATCATGTTGTTTGATGTAATAAGCCGTCGTATTTCAATGTGTAATGCGTCATTTATTGGTTCCCAGGTTGATGGTGTGATGAATGGTACGTGTTCAGTGTTTTGTGTATATTTGAAGTGATCCAATAGTTTAAGCTTCCTGTTAAAGGCATGTACGTCCCTCCCGAGCTCCCCCCGGTCCGACCTACCTGCCACTGGTGTCGGGACAAACGTCAAACCTCTCTCCAGCAATGCCCGCTCCGACCTAGACAGTCTGAAAGATGTTGTTAGATTGAAAACATTGGTGTGCCGGCCCGTAACGGGTGTGCACTTTTCCAGCCTCAACTGATCCAGCCAGAAGTCAAGGATCTGCAGTGCTGTCGGACCCATCCAATGGATGTGGTCCCTGGACTCCACCTGAAACCTTAACCTACTGATTTCCGCTAAGTGATGGCCATTGTTAATAATGTGATTATTGATTATCTGTAGGTTGTTTTGTTGTGTTGTAGTTAGAAAATCAGAGTAGTGAATGACGGGTGTGTATATTGTGGCGTTGGGGAAGGGCCCCTTAGCCGCCCTCCACATCTGCTGCAGCTGTTTAATCGCTGTTTTTTTGGGGGTGTTGGTCCTTATTATTAATACCTGCCGATAGTATAACCCTCTGAGTGTGTGGGTTGGGTGACAGTTTGTCCAAGAGATGGGCAATGTGGAGGAAATTGGCTCCGGGAAAGCTGTCTATTTGTATGTGTTTATTGGTAAAGTAGGGGATTCGGCTGAGATTTGAATCCCCTAGAATGACTGTCTGTTTGTGAATTTGTATTGTCCAGTCTACTTGTTTGCGTATTGTGTTTTGGTGGCGAAAGGGTTTTTGTAGAGGCCCCGGTTCAGAGTCCTCGCCCTCCTCCGAGGACGAGAGAGAGACCTCCGCCGGGGCCAAATTTTGCGTCTCCATATGTGTGGTTGACGTGTTCTGTTCCGTTGTAGTGGCCATTAACACTGCACTGTACAATTGGGGGGCGGGTCCTATATGCTGACCGCGCGGTTGCCGAGGAGAGACCACCGTTGGAGCGTCCTCCATGTACTCCCTAGTGTTAGGGGGGTTCAGTTTGGGAGACGAACATGGAATTTTATTATCCTTTTTGTTCCCCTGCATCATTCCACCCCCTCCACTCTGTGTGGTCGGGAGTACCGAGAACAGATGTGGTCCCTCCTGCGGCTTCCACGCGGGGACCGCCCCACAGCAAATCTGTTGAAGGATCAGGTGTTATGTGGTTACTGACCTTGATGAGCCCTGTTCTCTTATTTGTCCCTCTGTTAGTGTTTGTGATATCATGAGTACTGGTGTGAATTGGGTCTTGTTGTGATGGGGACGGGTCCGACAGAATGCTATCCCCCCCGTACACCACTACATTGCTAAGTAGTGCTCTGCGCATTACAGGGGAGGGAGATCCTAAGCTGGGGGAGCTGGGTCGGTGCTGTACCTGGCCTGCAATTTGGGCCTGAATTATGATATCCCTATTTGTATTCTGGATGGGGGGTTCTGTTCTATTATTGGGGGCCTCTTTTGTATTATGATGGGGGTTGGCTAACATGGCCTCCACTTTAGTGATTGTTGAGGGGGTCAGCCTGCGTCTATCTCATCCGGGCCCAAAATGTTGCCCTCTGTACAGCCACAGGGTCACACATATCCACATTGTTCAAGATATCGGTAATAACTCTGTCATAGTGTGCCCTCAGGATTACCATATTGCCCTGCATCCACTTTAGGGTGTTTAAATGTACCTCCCTGGTCGTGTCTTCCAGGGGTGAAGAAGGCTTGATAAATTCAGATAATTTGTTAACTTGCCTCAACATTCCAGGAGGGAATTAATTGGACTCAAGGGACTTCTCTACCACTTCTGAATGGTGGACGGCCTGTATCAATTTAAAACATAATTTTGTCTGTTTCATTAAATCTTTATTAATTGTCTGTTTTGTGGATATG
Organism: Aldrovandia affinis; assembly: GCA_029706075.1. Taxonomy (NCBI): domain Eukaryota; kingdom Metazoa; phylum Chordata; class Actinopteri; order Notacanthiformes; family Halosauridae; genus Aldrovandia; species Aldrovandia affinis. Next base: position 45,743 of record JAINUG010000777.1, read on the forward strand.
TGGGACCCTGAATGCCTTTGTGGGTGGGTTAGTAATACCATTTTGTTAAAAACTGGTTTTAGGACTGGCGTCCTATCAATACTAAAATACTAAAATAAAACAACTATCCAAGATTAAAATGGCTGATTTAAAAAATAAAAAATAAACAGTTAAAATGGCTGACATACAGAAGCAAAATGGCCGACACCCCCAAAACACAAGGGGCCTAACACAAAAAAACGGCGATACTGTACTTTCCCTGCTGTAAGCCAATGGGATATGTATTAAAATATAGGAGAATTGAAAGTTAAAACAGTAAAAGGATCAAAAAAGTAAAACCCTGGTATAACCACGTTAAAAATACAAATAAAACATGAGTAAAGAGGGGAGGAAAAACTTAGTTTGGGAGTCCTTATTACGTTCACTGTTTGGGGGAAGAATCCCACCAAACAATCCCTTTCAATCCCACGTTGTTGTTAGGCGAACACAGGTCAAAACTTATTTCAAAAAAGGTTCTTGGATGGGAGTACTCACCAATCCTCTTTGTGTTGCTCTTTAGATGTTGTTTTTTTCACAAACAGGGAAAGAAAAGGAAAGGATCCCTAGGGCATCTTCTTCTTTCCCAGAGGGTGGAGATGGTTTGGACGTATTTTTTAATCTTGTCCAGTTCCGAAAGTCCCCTTTTAAAAAAGTAGTTTTTCTTAAAAATAATAAACGAAAATAAAAGCCCATCCATCCATCCATCCATCTTCTACCGCTTATCTGGGTCGGGTCGCGGGGCAGCAGCCTAAGCAGGAGACCCAGACTTCCCTCTCCCGGCCACTTCGTCCAGCTCTTCCGGGAATCCGAGGCGTTCCCAGGCCAGCCGAGAGACATAGTCTCTCCAGCGTGTCCTGGGTCTTACAAGGGCCTCCTCCCGGTGGGGCGTGCCCGGAACACCTCACCAGGGAGGCGTCCAGGAGGCATCCTAACCAGGTGCCCGAGCCACCTCATCTGGCTCCTCTCGACGCGGAGGAGCAGCGGCTCTACTCTGAGCCCCTCCCGGATGACCGAGCTCCTCACCCTATCTCTAAGGGAGAGCCCAGACACCCTGCGGAGGAAACTCATTTCGGCCGCTTGTATTCGGGATCTCGTTCTTTCGGTCACTACCCACAACTCGTGACCATAGGTGAGGGTAGGAACATAGATCGACCAGTAAATCGAGAGCTTTGCCTTTAGGCTCAGCTCCCTGTTTACCACGACAGACCGATGCAGCGTCCGCATCACTGCCGACGCCGCACCAATCCGCCTGTCGATCTCCCGCTCCATCCTTCCCTCACTCGTGAACAAGACCCCGAGATATTTGAACTCCTCCACTTGGGGTAGGATCTCCTCCCCGACCCGGAGAGTGCACTCCACCCTTTTCCGGCTGAGAACCATGGTCTCGGATTTGGAGGTGCTGATTCTCATCCCAGCCGCTTCACACTCGGCTGCGAACTGCTCCAGCGAGAGCTGGAGGTCACGGCCCGATGAAGCCAACAGGACCACATCATCTGCAAAGAGCAGTGACCCAATCCTCAGGCCACCGAACCGGACCCCTCAACGCCCGGCTGCGCCTAGATATTCTGTCCATAAAGGTTATGAACAGAACCGGTGACAAGGGCAGCCCTGGCGGAGTCCAACCCTCACCGGGAACAAGTCCGACTTACTGCCGGCAATGCGGACCAAGCTCTGGCACCGGTCGTACAGGGACCGAATGGCCCGTATTAAGGGCCCGGTACCCCATACTCCCGAGCACCCCCACAGGACTCCCCGAGGGACATGGTGAAAGCCTTCTCCAAGTCCACAAAACATGTGTAGACTGGTTGGGCAAACTCCCATGCACCCTCCAGGACCCCGCGGAGGGTGTAGAGCTGGTCCACAGTTCCACGACCAGGACGAAAACCACATTGTTCCTCCTGAATCCGAGGTTCAACCATCCGACGGACCCTCCTCTCCAGAACCACTGAATAGACTTTACCAGGGAGGCTGAGGAGTGTGATCCCCCTGTAGTTGGAACACACCTTCCGGTCCCCCTTCTTGAAGAAGGGGACCACCACCCCAGTCTGCCAGTCCAGAGGCACTGCCCCCGATGTCCACGCGATGCTGCAGAGTCGTGTCAACCAAGACAGCCCCACAACATCCAGAGCCTTGAGGACTCGGGCGGATCTCATCCACCCCGAGGCCCTGCCACCACGGAGCTTTTTAACCACCGCGGCGACCTCAGCCCCAGAGATAGGAGAGCCCACCCCTGAGTCCCAGACCCTACTTCCTCGCTGGAAGGCGTGTCGGTGGGATTGAGGAGGTCTTGAAGTATTCCCTCCACCGACTCACAACGTCAGTCGAGGTCAGCAGCGCCCCATCCCCACTGTACACAGTGTTGACAGTGCACTGCTTCCCCCTCCTGAGACGCCGGATGGTGGTCCAGAACCTCCTCGAAGCCATTCGGAAGTCGTTCTCCATGGCCTCACCGAGCTCCTCCCATGCCCGAGTTTTTGCCTCCGCGACCGCCGGCCGCGCTCCGCTTGGCCCGCCGATACCTATCTGCTGCTTCCGGAGTCCCACAGGCCAAAAAGGTCTGATGGGACTCCCTTCTTCAGCTTGACGGCATCCTTTACCGCCGGTGTCCACCAGCGGGTTCGGGGATTACCGCCGCGACAGGCACCGACGACCTTGCTGCCACAGCTCCGGTCAGCCGCCTCGACAATGGAGGCACGGAACATGGCCCACTCGGACTCAATGTCCCCCGCCTCCCCCGGGACATGGTTGAAGCTCTCCCGGAGGTGGGAGTTAAAGCTCCTTCTGACAGGAGACTCTGCCAGACGTTCCCAGCACCAGGTGGTGATCAGTTGACAGCTCCGCCCCTCTCTTCACCCGAGTGTCCAAGACATGTGGCCGCAAGTCCGACGACACGACCACAAAGTCGATCATTGAACTGCGGCCCAGGGTGTCCTGGTGCCAAGTGCACATATGGACACCCTTATGCTTGAACATGGTGTTCGTTATGGACAATCCGTGACAAGCACAGAAGTCCAACAACAAAGCACCATTCAGGTTCAGGTTCAGGGCCGTTCCTCCCAATCACGCCCCTCCAGGTCTCACTATCGTTGCCCACGTGAGCATTGAAGTCCCCCAGCAAAACGAGGGAGTCCCCAGAAGGAGTGCTCTCAAACACCCCCTCCAAGGACTCCAAAAAGTCTGGGTATTCTGAGCTGCTGTTTGGAACATAAGCACAAACAACAGTCAGGACCCGTCCCCCCACCCGAAGGCGGAGGGAGGCTACCCTATCGTCTACCGGGGTGAACCCCAACGTACAGGTACCGAGCCGGGGGGCAATAAGTATTCCCACCCCTGCTCGGCGCCTCCCACCAGGGGCAACTCCAGAGTGGAAGAGAGTCCAACCCCTCTCAAGGAGACTGGTTCGAGCCCATGCCGTGCGTCGGCGAGGCCGACTATATCTAGCCGGAACCTCTCGACCTCCCGCACCAGCTCAGGCTCCTTCCCGCCAGAGAGGTGACATTCCAGGTCCCTAGAGCTAGCTTCTGCAGCCGAGGATCGGACCGCCAAGGCCCCTGCCTTCGGCCGCCGCCCATCTCACACTGCACCCGACCCCTTGGCCCCTCCCATGGGTGGTGAGCCAATGGGAAGGGGTCCCGTCGCCTCTTCGGGCTGTGCCCGGCCGAGCCCCATAGGTGTAGGCCCGGCCACCAGGCGCTCGCCCTCGAGCCCCACCCCCAGGCCTGGCTCCAGGTGGGGGCCCCGGTGACCCGCTTCCGGGCGAGGGAAACATATTTCCATTATTGTTTGTCATCATAGGGGGTCTTGTGACCCACGCTTTGTCTGGTCCTCACCAAGGACCTGTTTGCCTTGGGTGACCCTACCAGGGGCATGAAGCCCCCGACAACTTAGCTCCTGGGATCATTGGGACACGCAAACCGCTCCACCACGGTAAGGTGGCGGCTCAAGGAGGAGAAAATAAAATATCAATAAAAATAAAAGCCTAATGGGTCAAAAAACCTTTCATAAACTTTCTGCTTTTTTCTTAAAAGTTTCGTTTATGGTTTTGGTTTTAAAAGAATAAAAGAAGGGAGAAGGAAAAAAGATCCTGATGTTTCGCGTATTCACGCTTCTTCAGAGGATTCATAGGGGTCAGGGTTACCGTTAGGGTTGGAGTTGCGGTGCCCGTTAGGGTTGCGGTCATGGTTAGGGTTAGGGTCGGGGTTGCAGTCATGGTTAGGGTTAGGGTTGGGGTTGGGGTGACCGTTAGGGTTGGGGTGACCGTTGGGGTTGCGCTCATGGTTAGGTTTGGAATTAATTGCTCAAGCAGCATGTAAATGCTTTCGTTGCACAGGCCTATTGGAGTACCTCCCCCTACACTAAAATGGAGTCGAATGCTCTCCAGGACACTCAGCTCTCTAAAATGGTGGCTTTTTATTTAATGTTAAAATTATTTCCGAGCCTGGTGTTCTCGTAAGGTCCCCCATCCGAGAATCAACCAGGCCTAACTCTGCTTCGCCTCTGGAGGCGGCACGATGGAGCGCGGCGTGTGCCGTAGGGGGAGCTCCGTTGTTAGTCTCTCACCACCCGTAGCCAGTTACGTATTCATCTGCCCCTCCCCCCTCCCTCTACCCACAAGGAGACCCCATCCTGAGCGAGGAGGAGGCTATCAACAAGGAATAACCAACGCACTTATACACGTATATATATATATATATATATATATATATATATATAGATCTTTTTTTAATTTTTTATTAAAAAAATACGGTTAGGTTTGGAATTATGTTTTTGGTCACTCCCCCAAGACAAGCCAAGGGGAGTCATGCACTGGCACATCAACCGGTATCCCCACCGCCGTCTCGTGCTACCCACTGTTCGGGCTTTGAGAAGACTTGGAAACGAGCCCCGTAAGAATTATGACACAAGAACAATTGACGGTTATGGTAGAGTTTGAATATGAGTTAGGGTTGTGGTTGGTGATGGAGTGTATGTAGCTTTGCAACGGGTGAATATTTGAAGAGCAAGAAATGAAAAAGAGTCGGTGCGGGAGACTTGGGGGCCGGGCCGAAGGGCTATTCAGCCGGGCATCCCCTCCGTCCCCCATTCACCTTAACTCTATGACCTTCGGTGTGTATGCCGGTTCAGAGAATTCAGTCTGAGGGGGTGTACGGACACAATAGAAGTCTTGGGAAGGAGCAGTAAACAAACAAATACACATTCAACTCATACAGTTGGCGGTAGGATAGGGGGCAGAAAACCAGAAGGAAAAAAGTAGGGTATGGTCCAGGTTAGTTTGGGTACCCGTTAGAATTGTAATCTTAGTTCGGGTGGGGGTTGGAAAGAGGGTTCCTATTAGGGTTAAGGGTAAGGTAGGATAAGGGTCGGTAGGGTTCAGGTAGGGCTTGGGTTGGGTAAGGATTCCATTTTAGGGTTGGGCTGACCGTTGGGGTTCTGGCCTTGGTTAGGGTTTGGATGGGGGTTACGGTAGGGTTAGGGGTGAGGTAAGCTAAGGGTTGGGTAGGGTTCAGGTAGGGTAGGGTTGAATAGGGATTGAGGTAAGGGTTGGAGTGGCCGTTGGAATTATGGCCTAGGGTTAGGGTAGGGCTTGGATGAGGGTACGGTTGGGGTAGGGGGGTAAGGTGGGCTAAGGGTCAGGTAGGGTTAGGTTTAAAGGTAAAGGTTGGTGAAGCATAAATATGCCTTATGTGCACTGGCAACTACCAATTCCCGAGCCAGCTGCCATGGCAGACTACTCCTATGTTATCTTTGGAGGGGGTTTGTTTGTGTTGTTTTGTTTTGTTATATGTCTTCAGTACATCCAGGTCTGTCAGGGCACCCAGTGGTAAATTCCACGGCGCAGAGGATGTGCTGCATGGCAAAAAACGCGGGGGGAAAAAACATTTATTTTCCCTCACCCATATGTTAACACCCCAGCTGGGTTACCCTCCCAGAGCCTATTTCATATCCCTTCCGCCATAGTAATAAAAACATATACACACAAAAGTGCGGCCGATTTGAGTAGTTGTTGTAGTTGCTTGATGGCCGTTTTCTGGGGATCTTGGTCCTTGTTATTAATGCCCAGTGATAAAATAACCTTCTGTGTGTGTGGGTTGGGTGTGCATTTCTGTAGTATGTGGCCGATGTGGTAAAATGTGGCCCGGGAAAGCTGTCCACTTGGATGTCTGGGTTTGTGTGGGAGGGAAATGTTTGAGGTTGGAGTCTCCAATGAATATGATGGGTTTTTGGGGGGCTATAGACCATTCTAATAGTTTCCTGTCAGATCTAGGGTGACAGGTGGGGTGTTGAAGGGGGGCTCGGGGTGTGGGGGTGTAGGGGTGGTGGTGGGGGTGATGCTGTCCGTAAGGATACCATGTTTGAGGGTGACTTAAAGTTCTGTAGCTCGAGAGTGTGGTTGGAGCCTCCAATGAATGTGACGGGTTTTTGGGGGGATATAGACCATCCTAATAGTCTTCTGTCTAATCCAGAGTGACCGGTGGGGGGTGTAGGGGGTGGTGGTGGGGGGTGTAGGGGGTGGTGGTGGGGGTGATGCTGTCCGTAAGGGTAACATGTTTGGGGGTGACTTAAACTCATGCAGCTCGGGAGTGTTAATTAATTGGTTAGGGAGGGATTCAGAATGGGCCAAGCACATAGTATTATCCTGTCGTGCTGATCCCTTCTGATCACATATCCCTCCCCGCCATCTCTGCTCGTTTGTAGAATTGTATTGGGGTTAGGCTCTCCTTGATGGGGGTGACCGAATGAGTGGTTATCTGGGGATGGAGAAAGGCAAATTACCATCGGGATATCCTGGATGACATTGGTGCGTCGTGGGTGGAATGTGGTGTTGAAGGGATCCTGGGTCGTGTTATCAGTGGGGCTCTTAGTAATCTCGTGACAGTCTGCTGTAATCCTCAATGTTTTGCGTGTCTGTACTGGGGTAAGGTTAGGGGTAGAATTGCAGTTGGGAGTGAAAAGGTGATTTGGTCTGTGATTGGAAGTATGGTTTGAGTCTGAAAAATTGGTTTCGGGCTGGGCCTGGTTCCTCAGACCAGGATCGGGTGTAGGGTTGGGATCAGGGTTACCGTTAGGGTTGGGATTATGGTTAGGGTTGGGCCTAGGGTTGGAGTGACCGTTAGGGTTGCGGTCATGGTTAGGTTTAGGATTGGAGTGACCGTTAGGGTTGCGGTCATGGTTAGGTTTAGGGCTGGGGTCAGGGTTACCGTTAGGGTTGGGGTTATGGTTAGGGTTGGGCCTAGGGTTAGGGTTAGGGTTAGAGTTACGGTCAGGGTTACGGTTAGGGTTTGGGCCGGGGTTCAATGGTGTGGAATCAGTGTCGTTTTGGGAATGTAGTGTAGATGTCCTATTGTCCTGTGTGTTAGAATTATGAGGTAGGTGTGAAATAAGGTCATGTACTGTCTGTAGTGTAGATGGTAATAGTCTCTGTCTGTATCCATTTTTGGCCCATGATTTGGCCTTGTTAAAGGCCGCCTCATTGTATGGGCCCAATGTGTCTGTGATTTGTACTGTAATTGTGTTGTAATGGTCTTGTAGTATGAACATATTATTTTACATCCAATGTGTGGTATTTAATCTGACTTTACTTTTGGTTTCTTCTGAGGGTGACGATGGCTTAATAAAATCTGTTAGCTTGTTTGCTTGTCTGAGCATGCCCATTGGAAAAGTGTTGTCTGTAATGGCCCTATGTATTACTGCTGTGTGATGTGTTGCCTGTATCAGTCTAAAGTAGGTTCTGATGATGTCTCTGTCTGGTGAGTATGTGGAGTGTATGTCTGCCTGTGTTGGTGGTGTAACCCGTCTCGAGGGCCCTGCATGAGTGGTTGGGGCTTGTGTGATCTGAGTGTGCGGCGCATGTGAGAAGGGATGGGTCGCATCTCTCTGTAATCTACATTGTTAGTTGTGGCTAACACGGCATATCTATTACTTAAAAGCATTTTAAAATCTGAACCTTTTAAAACCTTTTGGGGATAAGAAAAGGACACAATACCATTCATGGGAACCGCTTAACAATTCCAATCAACACTGCTGGAGAGTCACTCCCGTATCAGGGGGGGCAAAGGCAAAGTGATGTAATGTTATTCCCCTTGCAGGGCCTTACCCAATCAGTTACCCCGCTCAGCACGGAAGAGTCCCCAGGGCCTTGGCTGTTACAGCAACAGATGTTCTTGGGTCGATTAAAATGTCTTTTTATTATGTAAAATAATTAAAAATCCGGATGATGGTATCTTAGTTGCCGGTGCCTTGTTGAGGTCCAATGGAAAATAAAGTTCAGCTTGTACTCACCATGCATGGGGTTTATAGAATCTTCAGTTCATATCCCAATTGGACCTGTTAATACTTTTATTTTAAAAAAGTTTTAAACAAGGCAATCCGTTGTTAAAATCCCAGGAATCCCGGGTCCTATGATTAATCCTCCAAGAAGGCCAAAATAAAAAAGAAATCTTACTTAAAACCACCCGTAGGTGTTTCAATGCCGTGTTATTCAGCCTTTATAAAATAAATCTGGGGGAAAGGTCCCGACGTTTCGCGTTCAAGACGCTTCTTCAGGGGATCAAGGGTCAGGTAGGGTTAGGGTTAGGGTTCAGATAGGGTTAGGGCAGTAGGATCAGGTTTAGGGTTAGGGTTAGGTTTGAGATATTAGTTTAAAAAGAATGTAAACATTTCATTTGCACAGGCCGATTGGAGTCCCTCCCCCTACAATAAAATGAAGTCGTATGTTCCCCAGGATGTTTGTCAATTAAAATGGTGGCCCTATCTTAATTATTCAAAATATCAAACTCACTGATAAATGTATATAGATCTATGTTATATTAATAATTTGATTATATGTTAAATAATAATATTATAATATATGTACAGAATTAAATAGGAGGGTAAATGTAAATAAAAAATAAATATAAAATAGGTAAATATGAAATTCATATGTCTGCTGTAACAGAATTCCAATACATTTCATCATTAATGATTTCAGGTTCGTAATACTCACATGTTCCCATTGTATAATAATTGTCCATGTGTTCATTGATGATCTGTATGTTGGTGTGTTGTTGTAGTGACAAGTCACGAGAAAGGTTCAGGAGTGGGAAGAAGATAACCGCATTAGGAAATTTACCAGTGGCCATCTTGTGGAGTGAATGTAGATGTTTGGTGGCTGTACCGTTAGGGTCCTGGTCCCTGTTGTTTATACCAAGGGCCAGGACCACTCTCTCTGTTTCAGTGTGAATGGGTATTTTATCTAAAAGTTGTGTCAAATGATTGAATTTCATACCGGGGTAACTGTCAATTTGTATATCTGCCTTAGTGTATGGGGAGATTTTGCCGAGATTAGAATCTCCCAAGAAAGCCACTGGCTTGCGAATATCGACCTTCCAGTCCCGAACCTTTCTGGCTGTTTCTGGGTGACAAGTGGGGTGAAATAATGTAGATTGTTCCTGAGTAAATGGTTTTATGTTGTTCTGGCCCTCCTCCGATGTTGCAGAGGAGGCTAGCTGTATGTCCATGATAATATCAGTAATATTAGGGGAGGGCTCAGGTTTGGGAGACAAATTGGCATCAGAGCCTTTGTTTGGTCCACTCATCATATCCCTTTTCCCTTTTCTGATGGGTGTGAGTGAATACTGCTGACTTATGGATAGGTGACCTGTAGATGAAAAAACAGATGATGAACATGGCGTCCGTGGTTGGACCTGTATCTGAGGTGTAGTCTGTGTTGTTGTGCGCCGGGCGTAAAGAATCTGGGGGGAAGATACAGCTGTCGCTTTAATTAGTGTCGGTTGATCGAAGCAGTCAAGGGGTTCTAAAAGGTTAATGATAGATTTTGGTGATGAGGTCTGGGAAATTCCTAATGATGCTGAATGCGGTGAGATACTATGTGTATTGTTATACTGCGTGTATGAAGTATTGTTTGGTATGAAATCTATGTTGTTAGTCAGTAGTTGAGTTAATTTTTGAATGGTGCTGGGTCTAAATCTGTGTTTGTATCTGTTCTTTGCCCACAATACAGCTGTATTGTAGGCGACAGTGTCGTGTCTATCAATAATTGCCATGTTGGATTCAATGACTGTAGTGTAATGCGTCTGTAAAATGACCATATTGCACCGCATCCAGTTCTGGGTGTTTTGTTCTACTTGTTTTTTGATGATTGAATTTGGTGATAATGGTTTTATAAAGTCTGTCAATTTTCCAACCTGTCTGGTCATCCCAACCGGAAATATATCTGTAGCAAGTGCTACTTCTATGATTTCCAGGTGGTGTATAGCCTGAATAAGTTTAAAGTAATTCCTGGTCATAATTTTTCTTGTTAGGGTAGTTGTCTGGTGTTGCGGGGGGGGAGGGGAGGGGGCAGATGTGTGCACTGGGTTGGTGGTCTGTTGGTGTGAGGGAAAAACGGGTGTGTGTGTGCGCGTGAGCCCGTGTTGTGTACTATAGGAGACTTCTGCCGGTAGTTTAAACTCCCTGTAGCTAGAGCAGCAAATCTATTTCGTGAAAACATCTCTCTGTAATCTGGTCAGTCTAGGGAGCCCAAAGACCCAGCACAATGAGACAAGGCAAGGACAAGGCCCAAAGCCTGGGACGCTCACCCAATCCAGGTCACTCAGGATCTCAGGGGGGTAGTTGTAGGCCCTCCGGGTGCGATGTTGAGGCGTAGCGTGGATGTTGTAGTCCTTCCTGTTATGGTCTTTACTGTGGCAAAGTTCACTTTACAAAAGGTAGTAAAATGTTACATCCACTAACAATCCTACTCCCGGGAGGGTAGGTTACGTTTTCAGTCCGTCCCCAAGGCCTATTTATCCTCCCTTGTGCCCATCTCCACCAGGTCCCCGGCCCCCACCCAACCAGATCAAGATATACTTTATTATTAAAAAATACTTGAAGTAAGTACTTGTTTTCAGAAACACAAAATCACCGCTCCCGTCTACGTCTTTTTAAGGGAGATAAAAGAACAAAAGAAACAAAGAAAAAGGTCCTAACGTTTCGCGTCCAAACGCTTCTTCAGAGGACAATAAAACAAACACTCGTGAACTCCGGCAGAAATTCTATTTTAAAGGATAGCCTAACTGCTCCCTGAGTGTCTCCGCCCCCTGCCCGAAAGCCTATAGGGCAGATTAAACTAAAGCTGACACTGATAGGTTCTAAGCCTTGGTCTATCCTCTATTGGTGCGTTTAAACTTTTAATCATTTCTGATAGGTCGGGATATCTTCCCTTCTTCCTATTGTCCTAACATCTGACTCCTAATCATATGTAAAATCTGCAGGGAAGGCACTCCAATGGCACGGGCGGGTTAGGTTTGAGATATTAGTTTAAAAAGAATGTAAACATTTCATTTGCACAGGCCGATTGGAGTCCCTCCCCCTACAATAAAATGAAGTCGTATGTTCCCCAGGATGTTTGTCAATTAAAATGGTGGCCCTATCTTAATTATTCAAATTTCAAACAAATGTTTTTCGTGTCCTCGTCAGGTCCCCCATCCGAGGCTCAACCAGGCCTAATTCTGCTTAGCTAGAGGAGGCGGCATGATGGAGCGCAGTCTGTGCCGTAGGGGGAGCCCCGCAGTTGGTCTCTCTTCACCCGCAGCCAACTGCGCGCCAATCCGCCAATCAATCCCTCCCCCCTCCCCCCACCCACACGGAGACCCCATCCTGAGCGAGGAGGAGGCCATCAACAGGGAATATCAAACTCACTGATAAATGTATATAGATCTATGTTATATTAATAATTTGATTATATGTTAAATAATAATATTATAATATATGTACAGAATTAAATAGGAGGGTAAATGTAAATAAAAAATAAATATAAAATAGGTAAATATTTCGAATCGAATTCGAAATCATTCCGGGTTAAACTAATGTGAAGTAACTGTAAAATATGTTGGTCAGAGCGGGAGGGGTCCAGGTTATTATCAAGTGCCTGTTTAACTGCCCTCATGCCAAGGTCTGTCTGTATATTGGTGTAAAGGCTATTGATGTCTATGCTGAAAAGAAAAGAATGTTGTGGAATCTGAACTGAGCTTAATTTTTCTATAAAATGATAAGTATCTTTTAGATAACTGTTATGTTGTTGGGAAATGGGGTTGAGGAAATGGTCAATGTAGTGGGCAACGTGATATGTCTCGCTGTCACAGTCTGAAACAATAGGTGTCCCCTGGGGATCTCCCGAGGACCGTCCATGCCTGAGGATCCGAATGGATCTTGGGAGAGTAGTAAAATTGTCTGGGGCGTGGAGTGGGTGGGCCTATTAAGTAGCAAAGTTGTTTGAAATTAATAAAGTTGGTATGATATAATTGTTTAAGAATGATTTGAACTAATGACCGGGTTTCTGCCTGTATTGAATGGGTTAGTTCTATATA
>JAINUG010000778.1:0-58082 GCA_029706075.1 Aldrovandia affinis
GGATTTGTGCGTAAAGGGTCTATGCATGGTATTTGAGAGTTCTCCTCAACCCTGGTCCTGGAGGGCTACAGGGTCTGCTGATTTTTCTTTCACTAAAATCAGGTTAGGTGAATTCCATCCTCACTGTGCCTTTGCATCACTATTGAAGATAAATGATAGATAGTGCTATGCACGCAGCGGCGTTGTTTGTCAACAGGCAAGGCAGGCAACTGCCTGGGGCCCCCAGGCCGTTAGGGGGCCCCCGAGGGCTGACAAACTTTACCCCACAGCAATGTCCTTTTTTTCTTTTTTTTTCAAGATTAGAACGTTGTATTTAATTGCTTGACATATAAAGTGACCAGCTGGATCACGACAGCAATGTCTCAAAATGTGGCAACCGCAGACAGTGAATGCAGCAACCTCTCCCCTTGGCTTAAACAACCAATGGGTTTGCAATGACATCTCAGTAGGAAACCTCCCTAAGGGGGGCCCCATGGTGACATTCTCTCGCGTCTCAAAGTTTGAATCAGTCAGTGGAATGAATGCAGAAATGAAAAGTGATGAAGAGGAGCTATGTTTCTGGAAGCGAGAAAAGAAAGAAACAAAAAGAAGACGAGGAAAAAAGAAAGAAATACAGTGGTAAGTGGAACAGATAATGGCAGATAATTATGATTAAGTATAAAATAACTGAATGCTGAACGAATAAACACCATTAGTCTAACGCTAGCTGCTGCTAGCATTTTACCAGGAGACGGTTGAACGATGCTAAGCTAGCGGCGTTAGACTAATAGTGTTTATTAAGTTTCACGTTTTTTTGTTAGTTCACCTAGCTATATGTGTGCTAGTAGTTAGTAGTTAGACAGCTACATTTGATGTTTTTCCATACTGTGCACCCTGAAAGCTGAATGTTTTGTGTCATTAGCTAGCCACTGGTTGCCGTGTCTTGCTGTTTTACAATTACACTAGCTAGTAGCTAATTAGCTAACGTGTAGCTTGCTGGCCGGATAATGTTAGCTAGCTAGCAGAGCTGGACCCACTAACGTTATATCACTTTATCTCTCCTCAGGATCATTATGTACGTTTCTGACAGCAAAAGGGAAGGATAAAGTGCCCCCTCCAAATGCTGATAATGAAAACTGTAAGTTCAGTATTACACTTTAATTGATAACATGCCATGCCCTCTAAAGATTCATTATGATAATATATACCCTTTTTTTTTTTTGTCATATCAGTTCCGTCAACGTCCACCTCCAGTGAGACAGCAACACCTGACCATGATGAAGATAACTCGTCACCCCCTACCTCAAGCAGTAGCATCACCACCACTATAAAATGCTTGACCACATCAGAAGACCCTGCACAATGGCCAAGTGTCCTAGGCCATACTGAACTGTGCGCAATAGTAACAAGAGGACCTATACAGGTCAAAGATATAGTCTTCCCCCAGAATTCTGAGAAAAATCCACGTAGATTCACAAAGGAACACTACAAAATGGTCATGAAAAATGGGGAGAAGATACAGCGAACATGGCTTCTGTATTCAGTTAGCACAGACTCAGTCTTCTGTTTTGCGTGCAAACTTTTTGGAAAACTGGACAATGCACTAACCAAAGGGGGACATTGGAAGAACCTAGCTAGTCATTTAAAGGAACATGAGTATTCAAAGACACATTACCAATATGAAGAGTTGGCATGAACTCCAGATGAGGCTCAAAACTTTGATCAGATTTTGTCATGTTTAGGTTTTATTTTTAAAAGTCTCACTTTAACGTATCTTGTTCTGAGCTGTTTTGTATTCACCACATCACCAGTAAAATATTTGAACTGTGATCCTGTCTCTGACGATTGAGTCCTCAACTACACACTGACCTTACATACACAGAACTTAGATTAGGGCTGGACCAAGCGTACATTTTTCATTGGTGTCACATTATTTATAACATAATGGCGATGAATGCTGGTTGGAGGGGCCCCCTGGGAATTTTTGCCTAGGGCCCCACCAGACTCTAGCAACGCCCCTGCCTGCGCCTCAGTCCAGATGGTGCCACTCGAGGTCCTCTGCTGTTGATCCTGTTTGTGACACCAATCGATGTGATGTTCCAATTAAAATATGTATTATTCCCACAACCATTGCAGCCAAACTCACAACATTAATTAGATAATATGACACTATTTGTAACATAATTGTGCTGGTAAAATCTCAGCAGTAAAATCAGACGTTTTGACAGAGAACAAAGGGTTACAATCAGGGGAGCCACAATCTGGGTCTCGTGTCTCAAATATCACAAAAAAACGTTCCAGATGCTGAGGTGCCATTAATATGCACGAGCAGGACGGGCTCATATTTATTTAGCTATACATTTGTGAATAGTAACATAATGAGTCAACAACACATGTCACTGCAACCGAGAGACTTATTTAATCTCAGAGGAAAACCCTGTTTTCAACGTATAGCGTTATAACGTTAAATAAAAACACAACACTAGCTTTTTCCTTTCCAGCTCTTAGCGGTCTTTCTTTACTTTTCCTAAACCCTGATTTTGATTTTGCTGTCGGTCCGCGTTGCTCAGACTAGTGTTGCGAGCGCAGCAGGACTAAACCATTTTGTACATGGGGGTCCGAGGTGGTGGATATTCTGGGCTCATGCAATAATTTTAGTGCATATTCTATTAATAGTTATTTATATTAACAAAAACATTTTTAGGGGCCCCCTATCCATTGGAATCTTCCTAATGTTTCACAGCTTTTCGACGCATCTGGTTACAAAAAAAAAACCTCTTGTACAAAGGTGAATCCGAAAAATGATTAAACAAATTCTGTGAGATTACAACAAGAAGGAAGGTGTGCAAGGAGTAGTGATGGCTCTACAGGTCCTCCTTCGCTTTGTCCTGGAGTGGACAGACGTTCAATCTTTGCTGCTTTTCCTGCTTGTGTTTCTCCTGATCTCAGATCACTTCAGGAAGAGGAACCCCAAGAATTTCCCACCAGGACCCTGGGCTTTGCCTTTCCTGGGTAATGTCTTCCACCTGGATACTAAGCAGCCGCATATTCATTTTAATGAGGTGAGTCAATCCCTACTAATGACACACAAACTGAGCTCTGCAAAATTATTTACTACAAGATTAAACAGTTCTCCAGGTGGAACGCTGTGTAATGATGGCTCGCTGTGTCGGCATCATCACGCGCTCATTCGCTACGTGCACAAACTTATAACGTCTCATAACGGTTGCCATGTGAACATAGTTGTGAAGCTTCAGAAAACTATTGTTTAATGTAACGGGGTTTAGCTATGATGACATTGTTATGCTTTGTTTGTTCTGTTGTTGTGGGTGCACTGCTTTAATGTATACGGACAAATAGATGCATATTTGACCGTATCATGGAAGAGGCGTACTTTCAGCTTCTACGCATTTTTACTGGTTTTAATAATTTTTATTTGACTTCTATTTTTTGCGCTATTTTTTGCGTGTAATTATTTTGTTTTGTTTGTTTGTAGATGCAAGTGTGTTTTGAAAACGTAGGCTATAAGATAGCTGCGTAGCGTCTTTTTTGTTATTCGATATATTTAGATTTTCACTAAATACAAAATCACCCTGGTGGATTTTTGTTTGTTGAATTGCACGACCTTTAAATAAACACTTGCTGATCTACAGTATATCTTGCTGCCCCGTGTCCCTCTACACCTCCCTTGGCCGTGGGTCCAGTTACCTCAAGCTGACAAACTGAAAAGCTCCACAGGAAAAATAATATTGTCTACAGATTACTCATCCGAGCTCTAGGTTGATAAGCATCACTTTCCTCTGCATTTAAATCCTTCATGTTTACATTTGTACAAGTAGTAGTTTACAATGAAGCAGAACCCAATGGCTCTTCAACATGTTTATACAGAACTGCATTTTGAATGGAGGCTGTTCATATCCATTGTCAATTTTTTGTGTTTTTAGCATCACTGCCAGCTGTTTAATGGTACTACACATAGGCGCAAGTTACGGGGGACATGTCCCCCCCACTTTTTGAAATGACGTTTATGTCCCGTCCCCCCTTTTGCCTAGTGTTAAGTTTGTTTTTGTTATTTTGCACCACCCCAGCCGGCTCGACTGCCAGATAACAACGCGAAGCGCCCCCTTGTGTGCGTCTTCTTGCGTGCCTGCTGGAAGCATTTTCCCCAAAACTTGAACTTTGTGCAAACGGAATTCATGTTTTTATTAATGGAGTATTATTAAAGTTCGCATCATAACATAGCCTACTTGACACGCCACTGGATGCGCTGAAATTCAAACTGAAAAGGCAACTTAATTTGCTGTCCTGAATTTGAAAACATTTGTTTCTTTAGCTGGTCAAGTGTTATGGAAATGTGTTCAGCCTGCGTCTGGGAGGGGTGAATACTGTCGTGGTGAATGGCTACAGTTTGGTCAAAGAAGCACTTATTAATCAAGGAAGTACTTTTGCTGACCGGCCTGACTGTCCTCTTAACAGAGGGATCAACGACTGCCAAGGTAATCCTGACCATATCCTCTATTACTATATATCAGATATTTAGTGACTATGCAGGCTGCTGAATTACAATTTGCAGCAATAAGAAACGTATCTCATATTTGATTGCCACAGACACTTTTACATTTAATTGCACATTTGCCTGTAAATTATTAGTAGAATAAATGATTTTGGAACTTTTGTGATTTTTTGGTGCAAAAGCACACAGTAGGAGCACTCAAATAGGCAGGTTGTACTGTTGGGGCGCCTGTATCGTATAACTCACGCAGCCTGCCCACTCATGTTATAGCACTCCATGTTACGGCAGGTATAGCTTTAAACAGTGGCAACAGCTGGAAACAGCAGCGGAGGTTCACTCTGAGCACCTTGAGGGACTTTGGAGTGGGCAAGAGAAGCCTAGAATCCCAGATCCTGGAGGAGATCAAATTCCTTCACCAGGCAGTGCTGGAGAAGACTGGTAAGAGCTGCTGGACGTCTGCCAGTCTCATGATTTATACTGAAGTGTGATCTCATTCCCCTCAATACATCATGAAGAAATCACTCAGTTTACCAATTCAGAAAATGTTATCCAAACTATTACAACATGCCAAATGAGTTATTGTTTTTTTCCCTGTTGATGTACTTCACAAAAAGGTTTGACTAGTTCAACCCTAATTTATCCTTCTGCTGAATGCTGTTTCCTCAGGGGAACCCTTTGATGCACGCATCCTGGTCAACAGTGCTGTTTCTAACATCATCTGCTCAATTGTGTTTGGGAGGAGATTTGAGTACACTGATGAGAGGTTTCTCTTATTGCTGAAATGGATGTCTAAAGCGCTTCGATTACAAGGCAGTATCTGGGCACAGGTATGAGAAAAACAACTGCATGAATTGTTGTTCAGTGGCAGTGAAGTGTTCAGAGTCAGCAGAACATTAACAGTTTTTTACTTTAATTTACATTTTTGCCATTTAGCAGACGCTATTATCCAGAGCGACTTGCAAGATGTGCATTTATACATGGTAAGATCAATACTTTGGTATACTTTAAATCCATTGGAGAAAAAAAAGCTTGTGTATACCTCTACATAAACATTAAAACCTAGAAATACTAGACAATGCAGAATATTAATACTTAGTAGTAGTAGTAGTGTTGGTGTGAAGAGTTGCTGATGTGGGGGGTGTGCATGTGGTGTGGTGCGCGTGCATGTATGGGTGCATGTGCGTGTGTGTGTTTGATGGGTGGGGGGGAGGGGAGGGTTTTCATTATTTTCTATTATTAGTTTTTCTTTTTTCTTTTGGTATGGGATGGACAGGTAAAAGGGGGGGATGGAAAGTGCATATTTGTTAACATATTGTCTCATTTTGTTAATATGCCATTGTACAGATGTCATATTTTTGTGATTTGTGCACCATTTAATTATAAAATGAAAAAAATACTTAGTAGTATTAAAAAAAAACATACCACACCATTAACATTTGGTAGCATCCCAGGTTTAGATGACTCATTAACAGTTTTGATGCATGTTAGCAAGGTATATATATATATATATACAGTATGTTATAAAAACTTTAGTTTTAATCTACACTAATGATATGATTAGGATTGACTTGTTATTTCCTTGCCTTTCAATCGTAGGCATACAACTCGTTTCCATTTATAATGAAACTCTTGCCTGGACCACATAAAGAAATGTTTTCCTCCTACCGACAAGTGTGTGCTTTTCTGAGGGAGGAGATTGAGAATCATCAAAAGGATTGGGACCCCTCTGCACCCTGGGATTTTATTGACTGCTACCTCAGTGAGATTGAAAAGGTACTCATTTCTACACCGTTATTTAATGTGTTAAACGCAAGTGTAGAAAAGGACCACCTCATCACTGTATTGGTTGTTATTGGTCCCTAATGTCAAGGAAAATACAAATGGACTATAAACATCATTATTGTTACTTCTATTATTACTCTTGTGTGTCATTTGAATGGTTCTAGGGTTACTACATAGTCTAAGGAACTATCTGCAATATACTACAGTAATGTCCACAATCTATTTATAACAGTGTATTTAATTCACAAATCTATTAAAACCTCTAATATCACTACTGTCATCTTTAACTAATTGAAAATGGGAAGCTTATTGCCCAGGGATATTTGAAGTACATTCCATGTAAAATCAATAAATGTTGCTAAATCTTCCTAAAAAAGCTAAATGGCTTAAACAATTATAAAAAGGCATTTATTCTTTTCACAACCATTACTGGTTTATTTGACAGAATCAGTGATGCATTAGGTTGCCTTGGATGACTGACAGCTTGACAAATTTTCTCTTGTGTTTGCTGCAGAGGAGAGATGACCCAGAGGCAGGATTCCATGAGGAGGGTCTGTGTTACTGCATGCTGGATCTGTTTGTTGCTGGGGCAGCAGGGACCACAACCATTACCCTCTTGTGGGCCTTCATCTACATGATGAAGTACCCAGAGATCCAAGGCAGGTGACTCTTCCAGTCTGCAGCACTATACATTTAGATTGACCTTCAAAAGTCTACTTCCCTTGAGATGCTCAATAATACTTTTGTCTGCAGCCCCTCCTACTGGCCACTTTGGTGCCTGACCCATATTTTAACACCTTTTGTGCCCTATAAGTAGGGCCAGGAGAAAATCTTACATTTGACATTTTCATTTGACATTTTAAGCATTTAGCAGACACTCTTATCCAGAGCAGAATATGTGCATTAATACATGGTAGGAACAATCATAGTTTCCCCAAGAGATCAGAGCAGTAATACAGCTATAGACATCGTTGCAGGCAGCTGTGTACCATACCTGTACCACTGGGAAGAAAAAGGTTAGTCATTTTTATTTTTTAAATGAGGAGTAAGCAGGGAGACATATACAAGAAGTGTTGAGCAAGTAGGCAGTGGTTATGACAATTGGCTTGATGTACAGAATTCAGTGGTAGTGGAGTCTGAAATCTTGGTTTGTGATCTGGCATGTCAGCCCTATATTTTAAACTGTCAAACAATCATTCAATGAATTGCGACAGTCGTGTCAGTTACCACTTAATCAGGTGCATGAGAAGAATGACAGCACAATGTTTATGTCCATTGGCACTTATGTCAGATGTGTAACGTAGAAGACAATGCTGCAATAAAGTCCACCAAGAAAATATCTGTCCGCCCGTATCTGTCTCAAACGTTAGTTTTTTGTGTCTTTAAAGTGATAGTTCACCCAAATGAAGTGCAAGTATAATACTTAAAAAATACAATAAAAATACTTAGTTAAAATAATACTTGTATAAAAACCTTACTTTCAATACGATGTACTATGCATCCAAAGAAGAGTTTCTAGCAAATTTGCTGTCGACGGAAATGTCAAATTCACCAACGGATAGCTTGATAGCATTGATGTCTGGAAAAAATGGCATTTTATGTACCTGCACATAGCATGTGCAAAATGTCATGCCAACGTTAACTCCCAGTAACCCCTAACCAAGTCGCTCAGCCATGTGGTTCATTTGGAAGTTGCACTTGAATTGACATCTTGGCTGATATAGTTCTGGTAGTGTGTATAGTGTATCAGTGCAATAATACAGTGATAGACATCGTTGTAGGCAGCTGCATACCATACCTGTAACACTGGGAAGGAAAAGGTTAGCAATTTTTTAAAGTGAGTAGGCAGGGATGCATATACAAGAAGTGTTGAGGAAGTAGGCAGTGGTGATGACAATTGGGTAGATGTATCAGGATTCAGTGGTAGTAACACTGGGAAGGAAAAGTCAATTTTTTGAAAAGGTGGATGCATATACAAGAAGTTTGAAGTAGGCAGTGGTGATGACAATTGGGTAGATGAAGATTCAGTGGTAGTGGAGTCTGAAAAGGTGGGTTTTGAGTCTCTTGTGGAAGATCACCGGTCCTGACCGATTGCGGAAGGTCGTTCCACCTCCGAGGGGTCAGGACAGAGAAGAGGCGAGACCGCGAGGAGCGGCTGCCGGGTGCCCGGAGGGATGGCACAGTCAGTTTGCCAGAAGAGGCTGAGCAGAGGGGTCTGGCTGGGCATCATGCTCCAATTGCATTACAAATGTATTAACACAGGACCACAGAAGCACTTTAACTGTACCATGACCCTGCAGCATACATGGGACGATATGGGCTTGAGAGTAAAGCTTTATTTCTTCTCCACATTTCATGTGAAAGGTTTTGTGGCAGAAACTTGAAATGCTTAAATTAGTTTTTAACACAGAAAACACACTTCTAGGTCAGAATGATTAACACAAATCTTTGCATGAATCTAAACTTAAGAAACCATATTATACACGCACCTCTGAAAAACAGCCAGGTTTTTCAGGTTTTCAATGCTGCAATACTGTTTCATGGGTTGTGCTTTTCTCAAGTAATTGCAATCAATATTTTTATGAGAACAACATTTTTATATTTTAAATGACTGTCAATATTTTTGTATACACAGGAAAGCGATTTTGTCCAGGAGAGCCGCTGGCCCGGATGGAATTGTTTCTGTTTTTCACATCCTTTCTCCAGACATTCACCATCTGCCCACCAGAGGGCACAAAGGTCAGCCTAGACTTCCAGTTTGGGATGACTTTGTCTCCAAAGCCATTTAAAATCACTGTAGCACCTCGTTAACAACTTAACAAAGTGATGTATGAAGAACATTGAGCTGTGTAATAAATAAATAATAGTAATGTGTCATAATTTTCTTGCCAATTACAAAGTTGAATTGGATGGGTTCCGTATTGTAAATTGAAAGTATTATGCTTATTTACCATTTTAATACATTTTCCATTTGCTTGGACCAACGCCAAACATTTCCTTCAACGTTAATCCAAAATGGACCTTCCCCCTCAATATACATACAATACTGGTAAAATTATCAAGCGTCACTTTATGAAACTGCCGTCTTAAGTGAACTCTGTGCTTTATATTTTGCAATGTATGTCTATTACAGCTGAAAGTTTGTATTTTGGCCGGTGCATTTAACTCTTCTTTGAACACCCCCAGTTTTAATTTCTCAGAGATATAATGGTAAACATTCAATTTGGCTTTTTCAAAAGAAAAAAGAAAACGTGTCATGTTAAATACTATGTATGCATTATAAGAAGATCAAGTAGTGTACAGTATATATCCATGATGAAGAGAGGCTATATACTTAGAAACTAATCTCTGAGTTTCAATAGCATGGGTGAACTACCTTCGACTTATCCCCGATCCTGGCAGGAATGCAGTACTGAATTTTTCGTTCATGGCTGGTGGGGAACATGGTTAAATATGTGCATGAGGAAAACACAAATTGACACACCTGAGTCAGATTGGGAGCACACGTGCCTTTCTGTCCAAAGAGCGTGTTTGTTTGAAGTTGACATTCTCATGCACATGCTTCGTACTTCAGTAGACCGCCCGCCACTGCCACAGCTGGTCACTGTTTGCTGCTCTTTCATCCATCTGTGCTTTTGGAATCCATACACGCAATGGCCACATTTTCTGTGCTCTCTTTTTTGGAATTGGTGGATGCGAGGTTATGTTTTATTTTCTTTGCTGTGTTTCTGATACTTGCCAATATTGTAATAAACAAACCTCCGAAGACGTTTCCCCCAGGACCATGGTCATTACCACTTGTCGGCGACCTCCTCCGTATTGATTCAACTAAAATCCATCTTCAGTTCGGAAAGGTGAGTGGCTAATAATTATCCTAATCTACTCAATCAATGCACAAAGGAAATACTGCTACTCATATTTAATAATGTATACAGATATTTTATTAACACGTTACATATTCTATAAAATATAGCTTACATTAAATTAAAGCGGGGTTAATACACATTATTTCATTTGTAAATGATTTGCCATGACAATGTGCGAATTGTGCGTGCAAGTTGTATTACTCTGGTACACCACGCACATACCAACTAGCTACTCATGTTTATAATCTCAACAAAAACGTTTTTTTTTCAATGTACAAAAGGGAAGTTACTCACAAACAACGTATAGAGCTTCACAACTATAATACAATTACTAAATTCGGTCGGCATACCAGATTATGGATATCAAAATGATGTTAACTTGCATCAATATAATTTACAGAAACTAAACAAGCACTGATTCAATTCTTGATCAATACTCAATACATATACAAAGCATATATTATATACTGGGAAAGTTGATGTGGTACTTCCTTGTCAACACCCCTAGTAAGGTAACGGGAATTTCCGGGATGAATGTGCAGACCACAAGCCATTTATCTCCAACGAGACGCAAACTTTCCTTCATCATATAAAATAAAATAAATAAAAAGATTATTGCAATGTCTGGGGATTATGCCTTGAATTGTTTGCTGATAAGCAAACCCCATTTATTAATGTATTGGGTGATCAACGTAAACAGTTGATAAAACTCAATTAAACTACAACTGCAGGTCCCACCGGTCGTTATGTAAAGTTGTGCTCACATGGGTGTTGTAGTTCAATATTCATTAATTTGATATAGATAAATTGATTGCTCAATTCCTTAATAAAAGTGGTTTATTAGCAGCAAATAATTCAAAGTATTTATTTATTCATTTGTTTTTGGTTTTTCTCCCTCGGGTGGCCAATTATACCCTGTATTTATTTTGATTTGCCCACCTACATGAGTTTGCCACTCGTCTCTATGAGTCCAGCTAATTCTCCGCCTCCTTCAAGAAGGAATTCACCCACCCACGTTCTGGAGTCACCTTTGCGCATCTCCGGTCTGGTACAGTAAGGTTTCAAACTGCGACCATGATAGGCAGGTCACACTCGTAAAGGACCTGCCAATTACACCGCTATGCTATTGGAGGCCCCAAGTTTACTGTCCAAGCATTTTCTTCAGCCTTTTAATGGTCACTTTCTTCAATATGACAAGGAAAGGGGTGATTCTTTGACATTTGGCAGCAGTTTCAGTGACAATGACTGCTCAACTTGCTGATGTTTCACGAGGAACAGTTGCTAGGGTGATGTTGGCATAGAAGTCTGAGGCCTCATCAATTAGGGGCAACTGTGGTCAAAAGCACATACTCCTCAATCGTGATGTCCGTGCATTGGTTCGAGATGCAAGGCAAAACAGACGAGCAACTCAATCAGTTGACTGCAAATATCAATCTAGGGCCTGAGTAAGCAGTTTCATCAAGGACAGTCCATCAAAAACTTCACAGAGAGGGTTACTATGGTCAGTTTGCAGGGCATAAACCCCTTATTACACCAAAAAATGCATGTTTGCAAGTAAAGTGGTGCAAAGAACACAGACAGTGGACTACTGAGCAGTGAAAAAAAGTCATGGTCAGATGAGTCATCCTTCACCCTGTTCTTGACAAGTGGATGCATTTGCATCCCAAATGCCAAAAGAAACCAACAGGCTCAAATGCTTGTTTCCCATGATGAAAGGTTCTGGTGACTCTGTCATGGTGTGGAGTGCATCTGGCATTGTTTAGGTAAACTTAACCCCTTTGAGGGAAATATAAACACCATGAATACAAAGCTATTCTAAATGATCACCTTCATCCTATGGTGAAGCAAATCTATCCTGATGGGAATGGTTTCTTCCAGGATGACAATGCCCCCATCCACAGGGCACGAGTAGTCACTGAATAGTTTGTTAAACATGAAACCAATGTAGATCATATGCCATGGCCATCTCAGTCACCAGATCTCAACTCACTTGAAGTGAGATTCTGGAGCGGCACCCGAGCCAATGTTTTCCACTACCATAAACAAAACCCCAAATTATGGAATTTCTCATGGATCTATGCCAAGGTGCATTGAAGCTGGTGGCCCAACACCCTATTAAGACACTTTATGTTGGTGTTTCCTATATTTTGGAATTTACCTGCAGTTTTCTACAATAATTAATACACTATGTTCTTTTAAAAAATGTATTTATCCTTTATTTAACCAGGGAAGTCAAATTGAGATTTGCATCAGTTTTTTTCAAGCAAGCCCCGACGAAGAGGGCAGCATACAAAAAATGCACAAACAAAACAATGTTCAAATTCACAGTGAGGTAAAAACAGTGCAAAATGCATAGAAGAGCTGAAGAAAGCAATAGACTTCCCTATAAGTTGGTGAAGCATTCAGTATTCAATAAAGCTCCAATTTTGGATGTAAAATCATAGATTTCAGTGAAACAATAGATAAAATACAAATTGAACAAATAGTGTGTTTATTGCAGGTAAATAATATAGAATACAAGATTGAATTTAATGTAATAAAAATCTCTCATCGTGCCCTGTGTCAATTTGCAGTTTTAATGAGTGATAATTTATTTATTATGATTATAATAACTTAAAATGATTTTTCCATAGTTTGCGGAGCAATATGGAGACATTTTTAGTATTCGATTGGGACAAAGGATTGTTGTTCTGAATGGGCTGAAACGATTCAAAGAGGCCTTTGTTCAACATGGTGAAAATTTTGTGGATCGACCCCCGGTGCCAATATTCAAAGACCTCTTCAACAACAGAGGTAACTCATCTTGTTTTTCAATGATTTTGATATACACTATATGGCCAAAAATCTGTGGACACCCCTACTAATTATTGAGTTCAGGTGTTTCAGCCACACCCATTGCCAACAGGTGCTTAAAATCCAGCACATCGCCATGCAGTCTCCACAGACAAACATTTAGAATTCAGTATGGTTTGTAAAGAGCTCAGTGACTTTAAACACGGCACTGTCATAGGATGCCACCTTTGCCACACGTCAGTTCGTGAAATTTCTGCCCTACTAGATGTGGGTTTCCATGGCCGAGCAGCTGCACACAAGCCTCACATCACCATGCGCAATGCCAAGCGTCGGCTGGAGTGGTGTAAAGCACTCCGCAACTGGACTCTGGAGCAGTGGAAACGTGTTCTTTGGAGTGATAAATCACGCTTCACTATCTGGCAGTCTGATGGACAAATCTGGGTTTGGCGGATGCCAGGAGAACGCTACCTTCCGGAATGCATAGTGCCTACTGTAAAGTTTGGTGGAGGAGGGATAATGGTCTGGGGCTGTTTCTCAGGGTTTGGGATAGGCCCCTTAGTTCCAGTGAAGGGTATTCTTAATGCTACAGGATATGAAGACATCTTAGCCAATTGGGCTCTTCCAACTTTGTGGCAACAGTTTGGGGAAGGCCCTTTGCTGTTCCAGCATGGCTGTGCCCCTCTGCACAAAGCGAGGTCCATAAAGACATGGTTAGACGAGTTTGGTGTGGAGGAACTCGATTGGCCTGCACAGAGCCCTGACCTCAACCCCATTGAACACCTTTAGAACTAGAACGCCGATTGCGAGCCAGGCCTTCTCGTCCAACATCAGTGCCTGACTTCACAGATGCTCTTTTGGCTAAATGGGCACAAATTCCCACAGACACACTCCAAAATATTGTGGAAAGCCTTCCCAGAAGAGTGGCAGCTGTCATAGCCGCAAAGGGGGGTCCAACTCCATATTAATGCCCATGGTTTTAGAATGGGATGTCCAACAAGCTCATATAGGTGTGATGGTCAGGTGTCCACTGACTTTTGGCCATATAGTGTATATGAGCAGCTTTGTCCTAAATTCGGTATTGTGAACAGAATAACATTTTGTTAATCACTATTTCAGCTCTGTGCAGAATATAGCCATGGTAGTACTATATTTCAAATTTTCATTATGAAATAAAAAATGGTTTCTCATTCTTGACATGCAGCATAGCTGTAGATTCTATTGTTTAGCATGGACAGAAGTTAAGCCTAGGACACACTGCTGCTTTGTTTTTCCAAGAATTGTAGCAAACTCATGAGGGTAATTAAACGATACATTTGGGCAAAAACTGTAACAGGCGTATTAGGCAGTGCATTGCTGTTCTTATAAGTTCTGAAGTTGAAATACGCATAGTAATTGTTCTTACGCTCAGGTTTGATTGCTGCCAATGGCTATATGTGGAAGCAGCAGAGGAGGTTTGCTCTCATGACGTTGAAGAACTTTGGACTGGGCAAGAAGAGTCTTGAGCCCTCCATCCAGATGGAGAGTAAATGGCTGAATGAATCCATGAGGAATGAACAAGGTAAAATCTACAGCTCAGAGGGTCTGCGTTGGTGTTGTGAATATGAATCATTTCGTAATCACAATCACTGAAATCAACACCAGAAGCAGAGAGCTTCAGTTAGGATCCTAATAAGTCAAATCTGTTGCCTGTTTGTCTCTTTCTCATGTCTGTTTCTAGGCCTACCATTTGACCCTCAGCTCATTCTTAACAACGCTGTCTCTAACATTATCTCTTGTCTGGTGTTTGGTGAGCGTTTTGAGTACACTGACAGCAACTTTCAAGATCTGCTGAGGCTAATGAGTGAAGCCTTGTATTTGGAAGGATCTATTTGGGCTCAGGTATACAAATATCAAATGTATTTGCGCAGTTTTATTCCTTGCACCTTTTGTATTCCTCATTTATAGCACTTATAATGTAGTAGCGGTCGCAGCTGTATACACAAGCCCATTTCAGTTAGGATTTCCCATGTAGATTTGAAAAACAGGCCATGTGTAATTTTGTGGACATGTAAATACAAAATATGTATAATTTAGTCTTAGCCTTTGGCATCGCCTTCACAAGATGGGTTGCCACCCAAAAGCAACATTAAAAAATAATACATGCCTAGCTGAGTATGCCTGTCCCGTAGCAAGCCAGGGACAGGAGGCATAGCAGTTGTCACTTCAAATCAGATGCAGGCAGAGGTCAGGGAGGATAAGGGAAAAGGCAAGGTACTGAAGAAACCAGCACAGTGCAAACACTACTGACAGGATACCTTGAAAAATATTTCCTCACATAACTGCTGGATGCAGAGTATTTGTTGTTGGATTGTTCAAAGCCAGGCTAATCAGGTGGTAGAAATGACAGGTACTGTTGCTCACCATATCATCAGGTTATTGTGTCTGAACTCGCTTCAGTCCATTTATAGCTTATGAACCAAGTCGATGTATTTCCTTGGCAATGGTTTAAAGCCATGTACAATTTTTATATATATATATATATATTTTAACTTTAGGTATACAACATGTTTCCCTGGATAATGCGCAGGGTACCTGGTCCCCACAGGAAAATGTTTACCCATTGGAAAAAGATTATATCCTTTGTGAGATTTAAAGTTAAGGAGCACAAAGATGACTGGGATCCATCAGCACCCAGAGATTACATCGACTGTTTCCTGTCTGAGATGGAAAAGGTATCAACCGTATCCAAATGTTCCCCTCTCAAAGTGTCACTGTGGCTCATTGTCTGTTACCCCAGACTGTGTGATATTGTTGGACCTCCGGCCCCTGGCAGGGTTTGATTCTGGACCTTGGGGCACATCAGTGCAGTAAGAATCATTGCTTTATCTTGAAATGCCACTCGAGAGCTCCCATTAAACTTTTTTTTTTTTGGTTGTAATAGTAACCCCTAGGTTGCAGTATAAAGTGAGTTCATCATTCATTATGGACCTATGCTATACATTTACATTTAGGCGTTTAGCTCTTATCCAGAGGAACTTACACAACTACATTTTTAAATACAATCTGTTTGTACAGTTAGATATTTAATGAAGTAATTGAGGTCAAGTACCATGCTCAAAGGTTTAACTTGTTGTTGGACAAACTGGGAGGAAAAGCCTGGAATGAATCAGGCTTTCACATTAGATGTAATGTTTGCATTTCCATGTTAAATTATTTATTTTATCTTCCCAGTGGAAAGACGATAAGGATGCTGGGTTTGATGAGGAGAACTTGTGTATCTGTACTCTGGATCTGTTTGTGGCCGGAACTGAGACCACGTCAACCACACTGAATTGGGGACTGCTGTACATGATCAATTACCCTGATTTACAAGGTGAGGGACACTTCCATAGACAAACCATTGGGCACTTACGCACTCCATTAATTCAGGCCATTGATTTGACTTCTTCAATACTTTTTATATGGTCACTGTGATCTACATCATTTTCTACAAGTGGAAGCATTCTCAGGAACAAAGTGAATAAAAATGTTCTAAATAAACATAAAATGAGACTAAACCTAATAAACAATATTAAACAATCAGCATAGTTAAAACAATGCAACCACACCACTACTATATATGACAGTTGCAACTGTATTGTCTTGTATTTACCCTTAGAAAAGGTGCAAGTGGAAATAGACCATGTGATTGGACAATCACGCCCACCCTGCATGGCAGACAGAGCCAACATGCCCTTCACTGATGCTGTGATCCACGAGATTCAGAGAATGGGCAACATATTACCCCTCAATGTGGGCCGTATGACTATCAAAGACACCAAACTGGGGGAATATGTCATACCAAAGGTACTCTATCTCTACTGTACATGCAATACTCAAGTGCTCAAGAGCCAGACATGCTCCAGGCAGTGTTAAAGCAATCTGCTGCTTATTTTATCTATTTAATTGTTTGCCACTTTTATCCAGGATGACATACTGTTATGTACTTGACAAGGATCCTACTAACATTGTTGAGAAGGTGGAGATGCAGCAGTCAGACCCTCAGAGGTATAGAGTAATGTACACAAAATGCAAAACGGCAGGGATTAATTTTATAATTTACCTTTACTTTAGGGTACAATAGTGTTGGGAACATTAATATCTGTGCTGTTTGACAAGACCGAGTGGGAGACTCCACACACCTTTAATCCAGGACATTTCCTGGATGCAGAGGGGAACTTCAGAAGGAGAGAGGCCTTCATGCCATTTTCAGCTGGTACAATCCTTTTTGCCAAGTATTTATAGCCAGTTACCAATAGTACATTTTTGCTGTTGCTCAGGCAGATGGAAATTATTGATAACTTCACACTTCTCATCATGAATGCATTCTCACATTATATTCGGAAGCAGTGGCGGGCCGTGCATTTCACACCTAGGCCTTCAGTAGTGCTCCACCCCTCAATAACTATTTTATGGCTATAAAAGCCATCTTATTGTTATGTTTTGAGTGTCTGTTCGGTTTGTTTTTGCACTTTGTTTATTTATCTTTCTTCAGTCATGTTTCATTCTCGTTCTGTCATGCACTTCGGGAAATTCTATGTTTCGGTTTTTCGTCTTCGTTTCTAATCTCGTTTTACTTCCTTCTTACTTTCTAATTACACTTTGTATATATTAGTTAGATGTATATAGTACTAACCAACTAATCTACTAACATTAGGGATTTAGATTAAGTTACTAACACTACTAATCACTAATTATCTCACACTTCTAACTATCGCTGTCATTCTCTCTTGTCTCTATCGCTGTCATTCTCTCTCATGAAACATGACTGAAGAAAGATAAATAAACAAAGTGCAAAAACAAACCGAACAAACACCCGTTGCCGTTGCATCGCAGATAGATAACTCGTGTATCGAGAATAAATGCCTTTACTGAAGAAACAAACCCGGGGTGCTACAGCTGCGACACACATAAAAAAGCATCAATAATAATAACCTCATAAAATTGCAATATTATTTAGGAAAATAGCAACATTTTACTCACCAAAAATCCTTATTATTTGTACACAAAATCCATCCTCCTTTCTTTCCTCAAAAAGAGTTCAATTACTCTGTCGTACAGATTATCCGTGTGTTTCAGTTCCATCAAGAAGTCGAAGCTAATGCTGAAAGTCGAGCCTGCCCTGTCGTATTTCTGGCATAAGTTTTCATTCGCTTTAGGGCTGAAAATGTCCACTCAAATGTCTGAATCACAGACTGATGTTAATTATATTTTGTCCATGAATACTTATTAAATAATTCCAAATGGTCTGTTCGCTTCCTTTCATAGCTGTTCCCCTGGTTGCGCTGCATCCAGACGTGTATTTTCATATTAAAGCATTTAACCAATCACATTACATCATAGTCAGACACTCTCTGACTATCCAATCAAAGGGTGTGAATACGCTGATGTTACCTAGGCCTTCTAGAAGGCCTTCGTGTCCCCAACTCAAAATCTGATTGGTTGAAGCAACAGTTTGATCAACACTTATTTTATGCTACAGGGCCTGCAGAACTGATTGTGAAGGCCTCCAGGCAGATTTCTTTGACCCTGGCAACAAATTATGGCTGAAATGTGATTGGTTAAATGCTTTAATATGAAAATACACGTCTGGATGCAGCGCAACCAGGGGAACAGCTATGAAAGGAAGCAAACAGACCATTTGGAATTATTTAATAAGTATTCATGGACAAAATATAATTAACATCAGTCTGTGATTCAGATATTTTTTAGGCCAGCAGAGAAGGCCTTGCAGGCCCTGACGGCCTACCACTGTTCGGAGGTAATCATCAATAAAATGAATGTGGTATTTAAATGTGAACATGCAATTCTCAAATGCATCACTTTGTGTCTTTTTTGGTTATTTCAGGTAAGAGGGTGTGTCTGGGGGAGCAGCTGGCTCGGATGGAGCTGTTCCTCTTCTTCACCGCTCTTCTCCAGAGGTTCACCTTCTCTCCGCCCCCTGGAGTGGAGCTCAGCCTTGAGTTCAGACTCGGAATCACGCACTGCCCCAAGCCATACAAGCTCTGCGCCATTCCCCGCTGAGCACAGTTAACCCACACAAAACAGATTTCTGGAAGTATATAGTATATAAAAAGGATAACTCAGAGAGAAACAAGTTAGATTATTGTAATATGCGGGCTAAGGCTAAAAAGGAAATAAGATCAGCTAAAGGCGGTTTGAAATTAAAATTTCCCAAGATGCAAAAAGTAACCCTAAGAAGTTTTTCAATATTGTAGTAGAAAAAGGAAAGTTAAAGATGAGGTTAAGTGCATTAAGAATAAGGAAGGAACTTTGGTTTATAATAATAAGGACATTGCAAACACACTAAACAGTTACTTTGTGGAGAGCTTTACTAGAGAAGAGGTTATAAATATGCCTAAATGTATAGACAAGGTACGGAATGTTCTGGAGGACTTTGAGATAAGGGATGTAGAAGTACTACAAAAACTACAAAAACTTAAGACAAATAAGGCAGCAGGCCCGGATGGCATATATCCCAGAGTACTCAAAGAACTTGGGGAAATTATATATAAACCATTGACAGATATTTTCAGTCAATCCATAATCACTGGAGAAATACCAGATGACTGGAAGCAGGGTAGTATAATTCCAATATATAAGAAGGGAGACCGTACTGACCCAGGGAACTATAGGCCTGTCAGTTTAACTTGCATCGCATGTAAAATGCTGGAATGTATTATTAGGGATAAGTTGGAATCATTCTTGAAAAATAATAGTATTTTAAGGGAGAGCCAGCATGGATTTCTCAAGGGAGGTCATGCCTAACAAACCTGGACTTTTCGAAGAGGCTACAAAGTGTGTTGACCTGAACCAGGCTTATGATGTTATATATTTGGACTTTCAGAAAGCATTTGACAAGGTACCACATGAGAGGCTCATTGCTAAAATGAAATCAGTAGGAATTGTAGGAGTAGTTTCACAGTGGGTTAAAAATTGGCTGCAAGGGCGAATACAAAGAGTAACAGTAGGTGGGGCGAATCTGACCTCGGTGCTGTGGGCAGTGGTGTCCTGCAGGGATCGGTGCTGGGACCTCTGCTCTTCCTTATTTACATAAATGATCTGGATATGGACATTAGTAGCAAAATAGTTACATTTGCAGATGATACTAAACTTGGGGGTTTGGCAAACAGTTTGGAATCGACTAAAGTAATCCAAGATGATTTAAACAAAATCCAAAAATGGGCAGATACATGGCAGATGACGTTCAATATTGCTAAATGTAAAGTAATGCATGTGGGAAATAAAAAAATTAGACAGGAGTATTTTATGGGAGGAGAAAAGTTAGTAGGTGTTCAATTTGAAAAGGATTTAGGAGTTGTAGTGGATCAAAGCCTATCTGCATCAAAGCAGTGTGCTACAGCAGTGAAAAAAAGCCAACAGGATGCTGGGATACATAGCAAAAAGTATAGAGTACAAATCAAAGGAGGTTATATTAATGTTATATAACGCCTTTGTCAGACCGCACTTAGAATACTGTGTGCAGTTCTGGGCACCGCACTACAAGAGAGATATTGAAGCTCTTGAAAAAGTCCAAAGAAGGGCAACTAAACTGATACCTGGTATGAAAGGTAAAAGTTATGATGATAGACTTAAGGCACTCAATTTATTTAAACTTAGCAAACATGAGACTTAGGGGGATTTGATTGAGGGTTTTAAATTCCTAAAGGGATTAACAAAGTAAAATACCAAAGATTTTTAAGATAAGTGGGGTCAGCAGAACAAGAGGCCACAGGTGGAAATTAGTTAAAGGCAAATTCCGCACAGATATTAGGAAGTTTTTCTTTACACAGAGAGTTGTCAATGCCTGGAACAGCTTGCCAGGTCAGGTAGTAGAGGCAGAAACGCTCGGGCTATTCAAGGCCAGGCTAGATGTAGTACTAGATGTTCTTTAGATTAGGACATGATGAGTCAAGATGGGCCGAACGGCCCGTTCTCATCATTATGTATTCTTATGTTCTTATATCATATTGACCAACAATCTAACTTGCACACAAAAACAAATGCAGTGATATCCTTGTTTCAAATGAATCCTTTATTTAGGCTTGAACTAGCAGATGAGCTAGTACTTTCTTAAATTTTCCCTGCAAATGCAACCTTCGATCTATGTCCTGATGGCAACGTTGGACATTATGAATACAGTGGATGGGTACAATCATTAAGAATTTGGAGGGATTTTCTTTTAATTGACTGGATATACAAGTCGTGTAATTGGAGCTGTTTAATGTAAGTTATTTCACTGGCTTGATTGGCACCTTTTCTGAGAAGACAAGGCTGCCGACTGGCATCCTTATAGACACAATTATTTTTTAATAGAAAACACAAGCTTTTGATTTAAAAAACTAAAAACAAAAAAAACTAAACTTTTCCTTCCCAGTGTTACAGGTATGGTACGCAGCTGCCTGCAATGATGTCTATCGCTGTATTACTGCACTGATCTCTTGCGCGTACCATGATTGTTCCTACCATGTATTTTGCACATCTTGTAAGTCGCTCTGGATAAGAGCGTCTGCTCAATGCTTAAAATGTAAAATGTAAATGTAATGTAAAATTGTTGATCAAAAAGGATTCCTGCACAGTCTCTGCTTGCAATTACATTCATTAGGTGCAAGGTGTGAGTATCAGCAATTGTATGTGTAAGCAAATAATCTGTTTATGCAAAGATTATACAAATGTAATCATGGGAATTGCATATAAAATTGTTCCCAGTTATTTGAAGCTTCAGCCTCCTGTCCTCTTATACTAACTGGCTCAAAGCTCTGATTATCTGCATTAACTCTGGAAAATTGCACATTTCCTCAGTATTATCAACAATTGGATCAAAAAAATTAGACTGGTATCTATACACTTATTTATACTGATGATGGTCATTTGACCGAAACGTCTGCCTCTTTTGTCTATTAAAAGACTTTAAATTAAACATCGAGCCTTCGCCTCGTTTGGGATATTCCCCTCTTCTACACACAGTGTGCGGGTTCCACCTTCATTCATTTATCTATACACTGGAAATATTGTTCATTGTGGATCTATCTTCAAGACACAGCACTAAATGTTTTACAAAATAAAATGTTTTTTAACCATTGATTCGTGAATGGATATTGTGGCAGCCGGATGGGCTGCACTAGGAAATGGCTGCCTGGCCTACAACACATGGCAGCCATTTTCACTACATTTCCCAGCATGCCACCGCAACACCTGAACGAAGTCAGGCATGGGGAGCAAACGACCAGCTGAAGGCCATTTCAAAGGCCTATTTAAAGGGCTGATGCCCATTGTTCTTGGAGAGGAGTAGGAACGTGGTTGTGAGGAGTTGGTGAGTGAGAGAGAGAAAAGATAACTGTGAAGTCTATTGACCAGCCAGTATTTTTGGAGAGTATTTTTGGAGAGAGTTTTTGGAGAGAGTTTTGAGAGAGAGAGAGAGAGTTTTGAAAGTGTTTGTTTTGTGTTTGGATTGGATTGCTTGGAATTGGATTACGGACTGGACAACGGAACTTGGACCTGGATTTTGGATTTGGAACGGACATCGACAAAGTCCACAATCCTTGTCTCTTTGTCGATGTCCGTTCCAAATCCAAACAGGCCTCGGCCTTAATTAGGAGGCCTTCCTCAACCCTATGGTCCCCCCATAGCTCCTCTAGGCTCCCTTGAAGGTCCGGCAGGCTGAGTTGGACTGAGGACCATTGTCCCCACTCCAATGTCTGGTCATCCTCTCCTGCTGGCTCCATTGGCTGTGAGAACTCCACCTGTGTGCTAGCGTCTTGGGTGACAGGAACACACTTTACAAAGTCCAGCTCTTCACTCACCCCTTTCAGTCGGTCTTGTAGGTCCAGCACAGTCTCGGCTTGGACCTTCAGTACTTCCCGAAATGCATTTTCTGTGGCCCGCTGCTGGGCTTCCATCTCCGCCATTTTCCCCTGAAGCTGTGCGGTCTGCTCCAGCTGCAGCTTCTGGACTTGCTCCTGGTGCTCCAGCGCACTCTTCTCCGCCGTCTCATCCGCCTCTTGGAGTCTGCGCTCGAACCATCCTTGGTGCCCTCCATGGACTGGATTTGAGCCTGCAGCTTCTCCACCGTCTGCTGTAGGCTCTCCAGCTCCCGAGTGCGGGCCTTCTCGTTGCGGAGTTGTGAGCGGATCTCCTCCTCGGCGCGGTTCTTGTCCTCGTGCAGGCCGCGCAGCTCCTTCTCGTAGCGCGCCCGCCCGCCAGCACCTCCTTCTTGTGCTGCAGCCGCGCGTCGCTCAGCTCCTCCTTGTGCCGCGATTTCTCCTGCGCCACGTCAATGGCCAGCTCGTCCAGCATGGCCTTGCGCTTGTCCGCCGTCTTCCTGGTCTCCTCCAGCTCCTGCTGGAGTTTGTCCTTCTCTTGGCCCAGTTCAGTCAGCTGCTCCAGGAGCCGGCTGTTGGCGCGGTTTACCTCCTGCAGCTGGGAGCTGACGTCATCTCTCTGGGCCAGGAGCTTCTCCTGCTCGGTCTGCCTCTGCTGCAGCTCCACGTTCAGCGCCATTTCCTGCTCCACACTCTTCTCCAGCTGGGCCAGCTGCTCCCGCAGGGCGTTGGCCTCGACCTGGTGCGTATCCCTGCTCTCCTGCTCCACTCGGCACCGGAGTTGCTCCGCCTCGGACGCATGGTTCTCCGCTGCTTTCCTTAGCTCTGCCTCCTTCTGGGCGAGCCTGGTCTGGGCATCCCCAAGGCCCTGGCATACTCATCTGTGGCCCGGTCCTGGGACTCCTGCATGTCCAGACAATGTCGCTGCTCATCCTCACGCATCTGGGTTAGGGTTCTCACCTGCTCTTTGAGCGCCAGGTTGTGGGACTCGACACGCCTCATCTCATCGCCATGGGACGCCTTCTCCTTTTCTATCTCCGCACCCATGATTCTCACCACTCCCAGGAGTCCATGTGGTGCTCCTCTCGCAACTTAATTACTGCCATCATGTGGCGCTCCTCTGAGGCGCTCACCTCCAACTTTGCCTTGCACAGCTCAAGCTGGGCACTCTGCTTCAGCTGTTGGACCTCACGGAGGGTGACACGCCATTGGTCCTCCACCATGGCTGCCCGTCTCTTCAGTCTCTGCATCTCTTCCATCGTGGAGTCTGTTGCACAAACCAAACATAAACCCTGCTGCACTACCTCCTCTTGCCTATCTGTGCTGCCCTCTGCCCGCATTCTCCACCATATGTGGCGTCCCCAAGGGTTGGGCGACACTCACTGACCTTTCAGAGGGCGTAGGCAAGTGCAATAACACTGAGGAGGCAGTAATATCAGCAGAAATGATGGTTTATTAAACAAACAACACAAAACGCAGGGGTGGGGTCTTTTTGGGAATACGAACACAAAGTCCACAATCCTTGTCTCTTTGTCGATGTCCGTTCCAAATCCAAAATCCAGGTCCAAGTTCCGTTGTCCAGTCCGTAATCCAATTCCAAGCAATCCAATCCAAACACAAAACAAACACTTTCAAAACTCTCTCTCTCTCTCAAAACTCTCTCCAAAAACTCTCTCCAAAAATACTCTCCAAAAATACTGGCTGGTCAATAGACTTCACAGTTATCTTTTCTCTCTCTCACTCACCAACTCCTCACAACCACGTTCCTACTCCTCTCCAAGAACAATGGGCATCAGCCCTTTAAATAGGCCTTTGAAATGGCCTTCAGCTGGTCGTTTGCTCCCCATGCCTGACTTCGTTCAGGTGTTGCGGTGGCATGCTGGGAAATGTAGTGAAAATGGCTGCCATGTGTTGTAGGCCAGGCAGCCATTTCCTAGTGCAGCCCATCCGGCTGCCACAATATATATATATATATATATGCATACATGCATGCATGCACACACATGCATACATACATACAAACAGTGATGACACTTTTCCCCATCTTAGAGCATGTTCTTAGTCAAATCTGTTTTTTTTTTTTTTTTGGCATTTGAAACTTCTTCTTCTTCTGGCGTATGTCCTTAGACCTTCAACTCCGTTGAGGCAAGCCAGTCCAGCGTGTCATCGTCCAGGTCCTTTAGACCACGATCGCCATTCGGTGGCCGGTGTTTGGGGCAGCTGTGTTCCACAGTTTGTGATGGGTCCCCGCATTCGCAGTGGGCACAGTGGGCACTGTCCACGAGACCCCATTTCTGCATGGCTGCCCCGAAGCGTCCTACGCCTGTCCTCAGGCGGTTGAGGGTGGTCCATTGCTTTCAGGGCAGGTGCTGGCCAAGAACATCTGTGGGGTCTTCAATGTAGTGGTGAAGCCTGGATGGTTCTGAAGACTTCCACTGGTCCCTCCATCTTGCCTTGACCCAGGAGGCCTTGGAGGTGTCAGATGGTGTTATGCGGAGCAGTTCTTGGGTGTGTGTAACAAATGGGCGCCGGGACTTGAGGCGCATGCGCTGTGGTGTCTCCGTGACGGTCTTGTGGAGGAGGTGGGATTCACTCATTTGTGCCTTTCGAGCGAGGGCCAGCGTGGCTGCCTCTCGTCTGACCTCCGCTGGAGTGATACCAGCGAGGACAAGTAGATGGTTTGTTGGGGTGGCTCTCAGGCACTCGGAGACAGTCCGTAGGGCAGTGTTGAGGGCAGTGTCCAGCTTCTTCACATGGGGGCTGCGGTACCAGACCGGAGCACAGTACTCAGCAGCGGAGAAGACCAGGGCCTCGGTGGAGATGCGGAGTGTCTTTGTGGTGGCTCCCCATGTGGTGCCAGCTAGACAGCGTATCAGCGCGGCACGGGCGGTTGTCTTTGCCTTGACACTGTCCAGGTGTTGTTTAAATGACAGTGTTCGGTCAAGCTTCACACCGAGGTATGTGGGGGATGGATGGAACTGTAGCCGGGCGTTGTCAACCATAATGTTCATTTCGCGGGCGCTTCTTTATTGTAGAGGTGGAACATTGTTGATATGGTCTTGTCAACACTGAGCTTGAGGCGCCAGTTCTTCAGGTATGAGGACAGGGTGTTCATATCTACCGAGAGGCCCTCTTCTACTGCTTCCCAGGATGGTTTGCTGAGTAGAATCGCCAGATCATCTGCATAGCCATATTTCCTTGAGTTTGTTGCGGGTAGGTCATGAATGTAAATGTTGAACAGCATAGGTGCCAGAACTGAGCCCTGAGGGACTCCGTTCTTGAGCTTTCTGACCCTGCTGCTTTGGCCGTTGCTAGTGAATAGACGAAAGCCGCGGTTGCTCAGCATCTCCATTATGAAGCTCACCATGTGCTTGTCTGGGATGGTTTCCAGAAGCTTCATATGAAGTCCACGCAGCCAGACAGTGTCGTATGCAGCTGTGAGGACCAGGAAGACGGCACCAACCTTCTCACCTGCCTGAAAGCTGTCTTCTATGTCTTGGCACAGGAGGGTCACCTGGTCTGTTGTTGACCTACCGGTTTGGAAACCAGCTTGTTCTTTGGGCAGTTGGGGGTCAATGACTGGGTTAAGACATGTCAGGATGAGGCGTTCAAGGAGCTTGAATGGAACGCACAGCAGTGAGATGGGCCGGTATCCCTTGGGGTCGTCGCTCGGCTTGTTTGGCTTCGGCAGGGCGATGACCTTTGCACGACGCCAGATCTTTGGCAGCTTTGAGTGATGGAGACATGCAGAGAGGAAGGAGCGCAGCCAGTCGGTTGCCTTCTTGCCTTGATGTTTGATGTACTCAGGGTGGATGTCGTCTATGCCTGGTGCTTTACCAGCCTTCAGGCTATTGATAGCCTGCTCGATTTCCTCTGTCCTGAAATCGGTGGATAGGTTGGAATCGCATCCTTGGGCCCTGAGCAATTCATGGACTCTCGCTAGTGTTCTTCTGGCGAAATCCTTGTCTGCGTTAGGGAAGCGGCCATTACTCAGCAGGAGCGACGCGATGGAATTTGCAGTAATGGGACACTGTGCTGGAGTTGTTGATCTTCCGTTAAGCTTGTTAAAGGTCTACCACGCCCGGAGACTGGAGTGTCTGAAGTCAATTCACTCCACAGTCTCTGTCCAACGTTCCCTATGTTTATCGTTTATTCTGCCGAGTAGTTCGTCTGCTGCTTTGTCCCTGTCTTCGTTGGTTTCTGCTTCTGTATGGGCGCGAAGTAGCTCTTCACATTCTTCGTCCCAGCAGGGAGCGTAAGCTTTACGTACACCGCGGGGGATGTTCTTTTTGGCGGCGGCCAGCAGCATCTTGCAGTACGATTCATAGGCATCGTTCATGTTGTTGGGGCACGGGGGTGGTAGACCAGCAGCTGCCTTGTTCACTTGTTTAGTGAAGCCTGCCCAGTTTGCTTTCCGGAAGTTCCATCTCTTGACATCCCTCCCTTGCACAGGCTGTACCAGTGATGGAGTGGTAATGAGTGACGGTCGGTGGTGTGACCGGGGAAACATGTCCAGGATGCGTCTTACTGGGAGTGGCTGGTTGTTGTGACATTGAGCAACTGCCAGGTCTGGGTTGGTGGTGCTGTTCCATCGAGCAGAGTAGAAGGTGTGTGGCTCCTTTGGGTCGTACAGCAGTGTCGCATCGACGGTCGAGGCCCAGTCTACCAGGGAGTCACCTTCAGCGTTTGAGCTGCTGTAGCCCCAGTCTGTGTGATGGCTGTTGAAGTCACCAGCATACACAGCGGGGGCTGGGGCATCTGGCAGCGATGATGGGACCAGTCTGCTTGGAGGTGGCTTGTAGATGTTCACGATGGTTGTGAGCCATTCTACCTCTGCGTCCTCTGGGGATTGTCCTGCAGCTGGCCAGGCCATATCTTTGTGGACGAATGTGGCTAAGCCGTGATGTTTGTCGGTGATGTAACTGGCCAAGGTGTACCCAGGGACCCTCAGGATGTTCTTGTTCTCCGCGTGGGTCTCCTGCAGGATGATCATGGTTGTGTGGTTTTTGCTGGCTATTTGCTCAAGTAAGTAGTAGTAAGTAAGTACATTTTATTTATATAGCGCCTTTCATACATTTAAATGCAACTCAAAGCGCTTTACAACAGGGAATTCATTACAACACTAGCATAGGCATCACACTGTTACATTACAATACTAACCATCTCCACACTGTTCATGAACCATCTTCACATTGTTACATTACAACACTAACCATCTTCACATTGTTACATTACAATACTACCATCACTAATCATTACATCACTAGCATAAGCATCACACTGTTACATTTCAACACTAACCATCTCCACACTGTACCATCTTCACATTGTTACATTACAACACTAACCATCTTCACACTGTTACAATTACAATACTACCATCTTCAAACTGTTACATTTCAGCACTAATCATCTTCATTACACACTAACCATCCCACACTGTTAATTACAGAAAGTGTGTGGGGGGCAACGTACATACACGAGACACAACGCCGACAAGAACAAGGCACAACAGATAAAAACGGGGACATTACAATCAAAGGAGGAAATAGGGGAAGGGGGGGGTTGCGAGGTGGGGGTGCAGAGGCGGGGTGATTGCTGGTGTGCATGAAGTGCATGTGTGTGTGTTAATCAGTTTGTCCTTGTCCTTGTGTATATGTTAGTGTCTGTGTGTAATTCTGTAGAGTCCTTCTGGTCCGAGACACGCGCATGCGCACGCAGAATGTTCCAACGATAACAGGTTGCCACGGAAACGCCCTCGGTCGGCCCCGTCCAAAAGTCGTCAGCAGAGTTGTTTTGGTTGGGATGATGGGGGGTGTAGGGAAAGTTTCTCATTCATCCATAGGATTTCCAGGGGAGGTTAATGCAACGGCCTTGCCAGACCGATAGCAGGGGAGCCAGATTAGAATGTTATGGGTCAGGATGTAGGCAGCAAGTTTCATGCTGCTCCTCAATCCCCCCCATAGAATCTTTCAGGGTCTTCAACGGTTCTACGTCGCTGTTGTAGAATGCTAAGTTTCTCAGAGATATTGTCCAATTTCCGTCCCAGTTCAGCCACCGCCACCAACTGAGAACCTAGTGCTCTACCCATCTCGTTTAATGTGACAGGCACCTTTTGGGCGTTTTGAGACGATGCCATCTTTCCAATTTTCCGATAGGTCAGTGCCAATGCTAAAGCTAGCAACAACTGTCCAGTTATCATGAAGCCAAACAGGTACAAATCCTCGACGTCCTCGACAAAAAGCGCCGCCAGACACACCGGTCTCCAGCTGTTCCATGAGTCCATAGCATATCCCGCAGCGAAAGTTCCATCAGGACAGATGGGCTCCCCCGAGCCCGCTTTCCTTGTTGAAAAAATTGTATCAATTGCGTTGAGAGACCAGCTTATTAACTCCATTATTAGAATTTAGTTTTGAAAACCACAGAGAGAGACTCTAGAAACTCCAGAACACAGTGACACGAGAGACGAGAAACGAGAGACAGTGAGGAGAGAAGGAAAAATGCGACCGCCCCCGCGCAGAGATAGAAGAAAGAAAGTAGGTTGATCTTGATCAAGGATGTTGATCTTGGCAAAGGTGAGGCCTTCAACGTTGAGCTGGAGGAGCGCTAGCTCTGTGGTCTGTGGACGTTGTAAAGACATTTGTTTCGCTTGGAGGGCATGCAACCTTGCAACTACCCTTTAGCTACTTGCGGGGGAGGCCACGTGGAGGCCACGTCTTCGTCTCCTCCATTAGATCCTTAAATTTGAAACTTGAATTAAGAGTTCTGAATTAAATTTTTGAGACAATACCTGCTTAACCTATTTTTTATGGGAGTGGGAGAGGGATCAACTAATCAGTGATTCACAAATACATAATGCTACCAATTTTATATAATGTGCAAGATAATGACATAAAAGACCAGTCCACTGAGAGCAGGCCCTAGTTCAGGCATGGGCAAACTACGGCCCGCGGGCCACATGGGATTTTTACTCCGGCCCGTCGAATATTAGTACCAAATTATAGTAGAGACCGCATTCATTTTGCCTTTTTCCTGCAATGCCCGGCGTTTCAGTTGATCTCACTAGATGGCGCACCCCAGACACAATTGACCTTTGTTGGAGTCTGGTAAAGGCGGCAAAGGTGAAGTAGAAGGGCAAAGGGCAAAGGCTTTGAGCCCTTCTGTAAAAATGAGTGGACCAAAGAAAAGAAAAGTCGACAGTGAGTGCCGAGTGTTTAATAAGGAGTGGACAACTAAATATTTTTTCACCGAAGTCCGATCAACGTCTGTATGTCTTATTTGCCAAGAAACCATTGCGGTTGTCAAAGAATACAATATCAGCCGCCACTTTTCCACCAAGCATGCTAACTACGCTAGCAAGCAGTCAACGCAAGAACGGGTGGCTACTGCTCAGAGGTTGGCAGCCAATTTACAGACTCAGCAAAAAAAATGTCATCGACAAACTACTATTCAAGAGTCAAGTACACCTCAGATCTGTCCTGAGAATTGCCACAACCAAACTGACACCAAACTTTGATGCACTGGCAAAAAAGGGTGACCAACAACACTGTTCCCACTGAAATTGAATGTAAGTTTCTTAACTTTTTATGGAAAAAAACCCATTTAATAAATAATAAGTTAAAAAACCTTGCATAAAAAACATCTTACTATTCATGCTTTGGCAACCTCGGTCCTGCACTTGCGTGCTTTGGCTACCCTTTAAAGGGCGAAACTTTTTATGTAATGGCTTTTACATGTAATTTATATTAGTTCACACAAACACTCTCCATCCATCTGCTACTGGCCCGGCCTGTCTGTCAAATTTTAAAACCCATTGTGGCCCCTGAGTCAAAAAGTTTGCCCACCCCTGCCCTAGTTGAAGAACTTCCATTTATCAGGGATTAGATTTTCCTCCAAATCCCAAAAAATTATAGTACAGGAAACTGTTAATTTTTGAGCTAGCTAACATTGACAGTGAACAGCGGGAGACAGATCTGAATGAACCTGTGAGTGCTGTAGTCTGTGTGCTGGCTACAACGAACATCGCTTGATATTCAGTTAGCTAAGTAATAGAGCTAATTAGCTAGCATCAAAATACAATGATATCTACACTAGCTACTGCATAGATGTTGTACCTTATCAGGCTTGCTAATGTTTGCTGAACGGTTAACGCAAGACTTATAACCTAGCTACTTGAATTTAGTCTGTTGGTCTACATTGTCAGACATTGCAGCTAGCACTAGGTTGTTTTAAATGAACAGCAAATTAATGCATAGCTTGGCAGTTGTATAAACATGAGTTTGTCAGCTTAAATGTTAAACAATTAGTGAATGCCTATATACCAGTATAGGAAATATAGATTCTAATATATTTGAGAACAACAAAACAGAAGGCACAGAGTGCATTTTAACACAGCTGAAAAAAGGTGCTTGATACTGTTTGGGAGGGCCAGCTCTGTGTCACATTAAAATGATGAAGTGGTTTACTGCTGAACCTTCGCACACAGTGGTAACCACTAACAACCTAAAAGTGTGGTAGTGCTATCAGCATGCAATCTTTTCTGCAGTAAATGAGTTACTCAAATTTGATTTATTAAATGATCCTTCTCACAGCAGAGTGATTGGAAGACACACATAGGCTACACTTTTAATTACTAGACATGATGAAAATAACAAATGAATGTTTTATAATGCAAAGCAGGCAAGTGATAGATTGAGAAAGCTGCAAAGAAAAAAAAGTTAAAAGAAAAAACATGTAATAAACCTTTATTGTAAGAAAGTGATGTACTTCAATACAGAAGCCATACCTTGCCTTTTTAGAAAAGTCTATAAACAGTTATAATATTTTCATCAAGAAAACAATGCAGTTCTTTTACTTTTTTTGTCCTGACTTCAAGCTAAATCTCAACAAAATCCAATACTCATACATGTACATACAGGTAACTTCCAAAATAAAGGCAACACTTTGGTAACCTGGGGAAATAAAGTCTGTCAGATTGCCATTATGTCAAAAGAGTTAATACTATATTATACAAACAGCCTCATTCTTCAGTGTCCAAAATTGATTGATCTTGATGATGAGCAGATATTTTGCTTGCTAAAATGATGTATTTTTATGCTCAAGTTAATTTAAGCAACTCTTGACAATTTACAATGAATTCTCAGACTATTGGTTGCCTTTTTCAATAGTAATTTCATAATGCATTCTGACAGTTGTACTTTAATAACTGTAGTGACATTTCATAAAAAGGGTTTTCCAAATGTGTTAGCCGTGGCTCACAGTGATATAGCGTGCCTCATATCAGCCTTAAAAAAAAATAAAGGTTTTATTCGCCTGTTATGTAAGACTATCAAAGAGCAATGTTCCACATAGACCTTGAGCTTGGCTCACTATATGTATGTGCTCAAACAACACAAATTGTTGTAACCCTAACTTAGATAAGTAGTCAGAGAAGTCAGATTTCGCAAACACAAGCCTGGCTTGGCAGTCATGTCAGGACTTAAAACATTCAACATCAAAAAAGCCCTCTACATATCATGTTGATGGCCCTAGCGTTCTACAAAATAACAATTATTGGAGATCCAGGAGCACACTGAACTGTGTCATGTGCCAATGATCACTTCAAGCTGAAGCTCAGTGTTTAAAGGGTCTTTG
The DNA here is from genome assembly GCA_029706075.1 of Aldrovandia affinis. Taxonomy (NCBI): domain Eukaryota; kingdom Metazoa; phylum Chordata; class Actinopteri; order Notacanthiformes; family Halosauridae; genus Aldrovandia; species Aldrovandia affinis. The sequence continues at coordinate 32,406 of JAINUG010000778.1, forward strand.
TCAAAGTCTGACCAAATTTATACAATATACAGTGAGCACCATAATTCATTGGACAGTGACATATTTTTTGTTATTTTGGTTCTGTACTCTAGCACTTTGGGTTTGAAAGGATACAATAAATTGAAGTGCAGACTGTCTGCTTTAATTTGAGGGTATTTTCATCCATATCGGATGAACCGTTTAGAAATGACAGCACCTTTTGTACATGGTCCTCCCATTTTAAGGTACTACAAGTATTTGTTGAATTGGCTTCACAGATGTGTTTCGTTAGCAGATGTATTCATTTGTGTCGTTAGTGAATGCAGAAGAGAGCTGTTGATGTCTAGTCTTGATTCTAGACTTTGCCTTTGGAGATTGTTGTTGGGGTGTGACAACATGAGGAAGACAGCAGTGTCGATGCAAATTAAGCTGGCCGTCATAAGGCTCAGAATGAAAATCAATCAGGAACATTGCAAAACTCCTGGGCATGCCCAAGTCAACAGTTTGGTTCATCATTAACAAGAAAAAAACAACTGGTGAACTCAATTATGTCAAAAGACCCGGTAGACCGCCGAAGACCACTGTAGTGGATGACCGAAGAATACTCTCTATGGTGAAGAAAACCCCCCTGACAATGGCCCAACAGATCAAAAACACCCTCCTGCATGCAGAGAAGGCGAGATTCCAGTTTGCTAAAAAACACCTAAAATAGCCCCAAGAGTTCTGGAACAAAGTCTTGTGGAGAGATGAGACAAAGATTAACATGTACCAGAGTGATGGAGAGGAAAGTGTGGAGAAAAAAAGGAAATGCCCATGATCCAAAGCATACCACCTCATCCGTGAAACATGGTGGAGGGGGTATTATGGCTTGGGCCTGTATGGCTGCCAGTGGAACGGGCTCACTTGTCTTCATCGATGATGTGACCGCAGACAGAAGTAGAACAATGAATTCTGAAGTCTGCAGAAATATTTTATCTGCTCAGATAAAACCAAATGCCCCCAAACTCATTGGACGGCACTTCATCATGCAACAAGACAATGACCCAGTCATCAAATCAACGGCATGGGTGATAATACTGGAAGTGTCTGTTTGACCATCAATATGAAATTGAGCAATACAAAAAAGCCAGGTTTTGTGCTGTGCATTACCCTTTTCACATACATAGATACACCATAAAACATTTAACAGTCTTGTGATCTGGTGGACACATTAATATTAGAGACAATAAAATTGATTCTACTCATCAAGTCAATCCAGAAAATCTACCTGAAAATCAGGCAGGCCTGCAGCTGTGAAGATTTACCTTGGCTGGACACTGCAGAGGATAAACATACCTTTAAGATTTTTAAAGTGTCGGATAAGATAAAAATATAATTATAGACAGTGTTTTTTATTTGTAATTCATTAAGAACATTTTTATTTGCCATTATAGTGTTTGTTGATCAGTGGCAAGAAAATAAAATGTGAAAAATGCCAAAGGGGTTGAAAGCCAGAACAGCTTTTATACCCAATGTAATTGGTTTAGTTAATTACTGTGAAAATCTAATTGAGGAAGGAAGCCATTCACACATTGTTTAATTTTATTATATTCTTAATATTTGAGTGTTACATTTATTTGTACAATACTCCCTCCCTGTGGCAATTCATCTCAATTGCAGCCTCAGAAGAATTATTCTGACATTGGTATTTCTCATGTACATTTTGGAAGTTTTAAAATATTAAGTGGAACATTATTGACACTTTTAATGTTTACCAAAGGGAGCTTACAGAACATGGAAAGCAATCACATTAATAAAACATGAATGGAAACTAGTTGACCCATCATAAATGTATATAACATAATGTCAATATGTACAGCCCCATTAAATAATCAACTACTCTGATGAGCGTCAAACAAATCCAGGAAATGCAGTGCTGTATCTGACTATTGTGTCATGTGAATGTCAGTCTTTACAACCTCTTCTTCTTCAAAAAGGTTTGGTGCAATTCCAGTCCTTTCCTCAGTATATTAAGACAACCGTGAAAATCAGAGCTCCGCTTCAGCAGAGACACCACATACTCTCTTCAAAGCCTTGAAACGCTTCCCAGCCGAACACAAGAGGTCTGTAAGCAATGCTGCCACAATCAATGACACTGCATGTTGATTTAATTCATAATAGACCAGGATGCTTCACCAGTAAAAGAGGCACAAGCAAACTGGCTGCTCCCCCCCAAGTTGAATCAAAAACACTGTGTACAACATCACAACCTAAGTGCCATTGTAAGGTTCTTGACGTAGCTGTAAAGTTTAATCTATAGTAACTACAAGCTCTTTGGGTTTGGCAGTTTTCAGGCAGAAATGTAGGTCATTTCCACTAATCTTGGACACTCAGTCAGCTCACTCATTTCATTCATGCTGTGGGTAACACAGGTTGGGTTACTCTTTAGGCGGTTGTTGGCTGGACTTGGACCAAACACCCAGTCTAAAAAGAGAAAGAGACAAGACATCTGTGAACTGAGGTGGTTCTCATATACTGCATATCTTCACAACAACCAGTATATATATGTTGACACTCACAGCCTTGCAGAGGGCATAGGCAAGTTAAATAACCCAGAGGAGGCAGTATTACAAACAAAACAACACTTTATTAAAATAATCTTGACAAACACAAAGGGTGGGGTCTTCGGGGAATTCACAACACATAAAGTCCACAATCCTTATCTTTGTCGATGTCCGTAATCCAAGTCTAAATCCAATCCAGTTCCTCAAACAGCCCAAAGTCGGTACACAAGCGGGGTCCTCAAAACAATCCAATTCGAAACATAATCAGCAATCCCAAAACTCTCTTCAAAACACTCTTCTCAAACACACTCTCGAAAATCACCACCCCTCTTCCAGGTGTTCAGGCTCGGCAACCATGGAAAACATTCTCTTCAAAAGACGGTTAGCTTTATCCTTGGAGCTCTTTTCCACATTCCCATTTCCTTTCCATTAATGTTTCTTATGATCCTTTCCTTGAACCATCAGCCGGTTCAGTTTCCTACTTCTCTTCAGGTGAGAACCTTGAATATCCATTTTTCTATGCCTCTTCAATTTTAGTGGAGGCAATGGACTCACCATGTCAGGAAAGGGTCATAGTTAAGAGGCTTTCTTCCACCCCATGGTCCCACCACAGCTCATCCTCAGCATACAGACCTCACAAAAATAGTTATCTGTGGCCCGCTGCTGGGCTTCTTTCTGGTCCAGCTTCTTAGTTAATTCATGCAGTTGCTCTCTCAGGACAGGGAGCTCATTTTCCTTTTGTTCTATCATGAGTGCTGCAGAGGTGGTTTGTTGAAGTTCCTGCAAAGTCAGAATGTTCCCTGTTTGACAGACAGGTTCTTCAGTTAAAAAAAAATCCTCTTGCACTCCCTCTAGCTCTACAAGCTGCCCTATTTGTTCTTTTGGTTGAATCTTCACCTCTTCCAGCTGAGCCTCCAGACCCCGCCTTCCCTCGCTCTCCTGCTCCACTTGGCTCCGGAGTTGCTCTGCCTCAGATGCATGGGCCTCTGTTGCTCTCCTTAGCTCTGCCTCCTTCTGAGCGAGCCTGGTCTGTACACCCCCCAAGGCCCTGGCATACTCCACTTTGAACTTGTCCTGGGATTCCTGGATGTCCAGACACTGCAGATGCTTTTCCTCCAACATCTTGGTTAGGTTTCTCTCTTCTTCTTCCAGCGCCAGGCTGTGGGCCTCCACATGTCTCACCTCATTGCCAAGGGATGCTTTGTCATTCTCCAGCTCCACAGCTATGTTTCAAAGCTTACTCAGGGAGTCAATGTGCTCCTCCCACAATTTCCCCACGGCCACCAGGTTGGGTCCCCAACTCAGCCTTCATCCTGTACAGCTCAGTCTGGGCACTCTTCAGCTGTTGAACCTGCTGGAGGGTGACCTGCCATCTGTCCTACACAATGGCCGCCCGCTTCTGTTTCTTCACCAGGTCCTCCTTCTGGTCAAGATTTCTCCAGTTTCCAGAACACTTCCTCCTTGTCCTTGATCACAGCTTGCGCCTCTCCCAACTCTGCCTCTAAACCAGCACACTTCTCTGCGTCACTTGTATGGTGCTTTTGTGGCCTACCTGGGATCTTTTTTCTCTTTTCCCTAGGGGGCACCACAGAGCAGGGGTGTCCATTTCTCTCTGACTTCTTTCGTTTCTTGTCCTCCCTTCAGTGTTTTCAACACCCTGTCCATGTCACGGATGGCCTCAGCCACGTCGGGAACCATTCCAGCTAAAAAGGAGCATTTGAGGGCTGGACTTGCCTGGAAAAACACTTTGAGGGAATGTTGGTGCGCTTTATGTTAATGTCCAATGTTATCAACTCCTCTCTTTCCTCTGGCTCTGTCCCCTCTCCCCTCAAAAGCGCCCATGTCATCCCCCTCCTCAAAAAACCCTCTCTGAATCCTGCTGTCATTTCCAACTACTGACCTGTCTCTCTCCTCCTCCCGTTCCTCTCCAAAACACTAGAGTAAGCTGTCTATAACCAACTGTTTGCTCATCTCCTACAGAACGACCTGCTTGATCCTAACCAATCTGGGTTCAAGGCAGGCCACTCCACAGAGACTGCTCTGCTTGTGGTCACGGAGGCTCTACAAATGGATAAGTCCGTCCTCTTAGCTCCATCCTCCTCCTCCTCGATGTGTCAGCTGCATTTTATACCGTGGACCACCAGATCCTGCTCTCATCTCTCGTCAAGATGGGAATCTCTGCACTGACATGGTTCAAGTCCTACCTGGCTGACTGGTCCTACCAGGTGGCCTAGAGAGGATCCCTCTCCTCTCCCCACACCCTCTCCACCGGATTCACACAGGGCTTAGTGCTAGGCTTTGTCCTATTCTCCCTGTACACCAAGTCACTTGGTTCTGTCATCTCTGCTCATGGTTTTTCTTATCACTGTTATGCCACCGACACAACTCTTTCTCTCCTTCTGAGGCCCAGGTCCCAGTGCAGATCTCTGTATGCTTGGCTGACATCTCTGCTTGGATGTCCACCCACCACCTGAAGCTGAACCTGGGAAAGACTGAGCTGCTCTTCCTCACAGCTACCAAAGCTGTGCAGTGGTCTCTCCGTTGTCCAACAGCCATATGCCATCACACTGAAACCGGGCACAGAGCCTTTTTCATTCTTCAATGACCTCTCAGGTGGATTCCTCTTCCATTGTTGGATAAAGTGAAGGAGGACCTTCAACGCATGGAAAGCGTTAGGATAATCAACCGGGTGGAGGAGCCCACGGACTGGTGCTTTGGCATAGTGTGAATATGTGTCGATCTGACTAAGCTCAATGAGTCAGGTTATAGGGAGAAATACATCCTGTCCTCTGTTGAACACTCTTAGCATGTTAGGTGGAGCAAAGTTTTTCAGTAAGCTCAATACAAATATGGGGTTCTGGCAGATTCCTCTGACCACAGATTCAGCTAAATACACAACCTCCACTACACCTTTTTGATGGTTTTTAAATAATCGTCTCCCGTTTTGGATTGCATCAGCACCTGAACACTTTCAGAACTGGATGGTGACCGAGGTCACCAACGGTCTCGAAGGGCTCGTCTGTCACATGGACGATGTGTTGGTCTGGGGGAAAACTCAAGAAGAGCATGACGCTCGACTGCATGCAATGGTGCAGAAAATTCAGAACACAGGTATCACCCTCAACATGGACAAATGGGACCTGACGAAGCAGGAAGTGACCTTCCTTGGACACATTATCTCAGTGGATGGGATTTGACCTGAACCGAGCAAAACGGAGGCTATGTGGAAGATGGAGGAACCATCAAATGTCAGTGAACTGAGAAGTTATGTCGGCATGGTGAATCAGCTTGGAAAATTCATTCCACAGCAAGACGAGAAGGACAAACCACACCGAGACCTCCTCTCGACAAAGAATCGCTGGTTCTGGGGACTGGATCAGGTGACAGCTTTCCATAGCCTAAAGACGGAGGTGTTTTTGTTTCCCCGTCGCGCCAGAGTCGGCTCTGGCCGGGAGTGCCACCAGGGGCGGCAATTGGCTGTCCGCCCCAGGGAGGGGGGAAGGAAGCCAACAGGACGTTCGCTGCTCACAGGAGTGGCCCTGTAGTACCGGGTTACGGTCGACGGCCTGGCAAGTGCCGTCTCGGAGGAGACGATGCTTCGCCTTCGTCACTACCGGTTGCAGGACTACAGCAGCAAACTCACATTACTAGGGGGGATTGACATTAAACAATAGCGGATGTAATTGGCCACTAAATTTGGAGAAAATGGGATAAAATCAGAAACAAAAAACAAAAAAAAAGACGGGAGGTGTTAATATGCTGGTGTTACTGATGTATGACTAACAGAGACATCAAGGTGTCAGCTGACTCATCATCCGTTGGATTAGGGACCGTTTTTCTGCAAAGATGGGGAGAAGAGAGGACACCTGTGCCGTACGCGGTGTGATTACTCACTGACAGAGCAGCGGTACGCTCAGGTGGAAAGGAAAGCTCTGGGTCTCACATGGGCATTTGAGAGATTTCTGAATTTTTCAATCGGAAAACATTTTCAATCGGAAAACACTCCTGAGCCTTCATGGAGCTCAAGCTTTGGATGCCCTCCCTCCAAGGATCCAGTGCTTCAGGATGAGGTTGATGAGATATTTATGTTCGATCACACATGTACCTAGAAAGACCTTGTGGACCGTGCGTCGTTGAAAGTGCATGCCAGCAGCAGTGAAACAGAGTTGATGGAGAGTATAAATATATATGTGAACACCAGCAAGCACTTTGACAATCTCAAGGAGAATCTCAAGGCTGAGAATGTGTGCTCAGCTTTCATACAAATGTGTTACCATCTCATACCAATCGCTGAGAATTACAATGGCATGCAGGAGCAGGCACAAGAGCAACCAGCACAGTCTCCTGTGTCGCCAGTACCGACACCAATGATCAGGACTGACTTACCAGCTACACCCAGAATGAGATATGGGAGACTCGTACGAAATCCTGCGCAAAGTTTGTTTTGTAGTTTGGAAAAGTCAACCGGAGTTTTTTTAATAAATCACATTTCAGTTTTTATACAACTCCTCCGTGCGTGCTTTCTGGATTATGTGTGTTGGCAACTCCCCGCCTAACCTCAAGTGGCTAAATGGTTTTGGTTATATGGATTAGTCACTACAAAAGTCGGAAAACTAGCTAGCGAGCCGGGCAGGATTACTACGAAGGAGATTCGAGGACGCACGAAGTGGGCGCCTGGATGAATTCTGAATGGCCGGTCATGAGTAAACAATGAATGAATAAAGGTTGTCCAGCCAATTGTTTGATCATGCGTAATATTGATGCAAGTGCCGCCGCACTATGAATGAGAATCAAAGTTAAAGGTGCTGTGTATAATGAAATGGAAACGTATCGATGAGCTGATTTCAAAGGACACTTGTGCATAAAGTAAAGTGATTGTTTGAACGCAACGCAACTGCGTTCTCTCTAGGTCGTCCTCAGACGAGCCCTCCATCGTCGCTTCCAGTCATCCCGGTTCTCCATACATCTGGCCAACTCGTTGGTGCTTTGCGCTCCTGCGTCTTTCTTGAGTACGTCCACATATGTTAATGTGGGACGTCCTCGTGACCGGTGCCCATGCGTTGGTTCCCACAGCACCAATTTGCTGGCTGGCAGCTCCTGGTGTCTTTGGCAGTGTCCTGCAAGTCTCATTCTCCTGGCTGCTATTTTATCGCTCGCCCTTGGTGTTCCATCATACAGATTCTTGTTGGTAACATGTGTACTCTTGCTGATGTTAAGTACTGCACGCAACATTCTGGTGTAGCACCCGTCTAGAGACTTCTGCAGGGTTGGTTTCAGGGTCCAGCATTCACTGCCATATAGGAGAACAGACTCTACCGTTGCGTAGAAGAAGCTGAGTTTGATTTGTCGGGGAGGTTGGAGTTCCATACACTGGCCATGCCATTCAGTGCCCTCCATGCAAGTGCTTTCCTTACTTTAAGATCTTGCTCAGTTGAGTTGACCCATGAGCCCAGGTACTTGAAGTCCTTGACTTCCTTCAGAGCAGTGCCTTCTGTTGTTGTTAAAGGTGGATGTTCCGATAGGATGTTATAGGTGATAACCTCGGTTTTCTTGGCATTCAGCCGAAGGCCAACCTTGGTGCACTCTGACTCCACTCTGCTCAAGAGCTCCTGTGCTTGTTCCACGTGGTCGGAGAGCAGGCTGATGTCATCTGCGTAGTCCAGGTCTGTCAGGACTACTGTGGGGTGTCGTCTCGACCTCCTTGGTGTTAGAGTGAGGCCAAGATCCTGCTCTCATCCACTGATGGCCTTCCTGAGTGCATAATCCAGGACTATGACGAAGAGGAAGGGGGCTAGGGTGTCTCCTTGCAGTACCCCAGCCAGGATGTCAAACTCCTCACTGTTGCCATCTGGGGTCACCACCTTGGCCCTTGTTCCTGCGTACATGGGCCAAGGTGGGCAAGTAAGTTGGGAGGGACACCGTAGGCCTTAAGGATCTTCATCATCGTGCCTCTGTGTATCGAGTCAAATGCCTTTTTGAAGTCAATGAAGCACAATACAGCAGTCAGGTTGTTCTTCTTCACCTCCTCGATGATTCTCCTCAGGGCCAGGATCTGGGCCACGGTGGTTCTCTCCTCTCGAAAGCCATTTTGGTTCTCCCTCAGGTGAGGGTCGATGGCATGCCGTATCCGGTTCAGTATCATCTGGTTGTAAACCTTTGTGGCGATACACGTCAGGCTGATGCCTCGGTAGTTGTCTGGCTTCGAGAGGTCTCCAGCTTTAGGCACCGGGATGATGTTGGAGAGAGACCACATGTCAGGCTGCTTGTTGCTTAGCAGGGCGAGGTTACAGAACTGTAGGATGATGTTGTTGAGACCGCAGTTCTTTAAGACCTCTGGGGGTATGCCGTCCGGCCCAGCACTTTTGCCCTCTCTCAGCGTGGTTTTCGCCCTGGCAAACTCACTGGTCATGAAGGGACCATCATCGATGTTGAGGTTCTGGAGGAATGATGGTATTTCTTCCTCATCTCCCTCTGCTGTTGTGCCCAGCAGCCTTCGGAAGTGGTTGAACCAGGTCACCACCCTTTCCTCAGGGCTGTGTCCCTCAACCTGTCCCTCCTTGGTCCTCTTCCGTCCTGTCATCTCGTTGATGACCCTCCAGGCCTCCCCATACTGCCTCTCACCTTGAGCTGCCTGGACTCTCTGCACCCTCTCCATCAGTTCCTCCCCTTTGATCTTGTCGTAGGTACTGAAGAGAAGCTGTTTGGCTTCGTTCAGTATCCCACGTCTCTCCACAGTAGGCTCACGCACATAGCCAAGCCATGCTTCCTCCACCCTGCCACGTGCCACTACAACGTCCGGGTGTCTAGACTGCTGGGAGGTTCTGGTTTTGTCCAGCACGGGCACACACAGCCTGGTCGCCTCCTCGTTCGCGACAACGAATCGCCTGTATTCGCTGCTAGGCTCCAGTCCCTCATCCAGCAGCTGAAAGCGACTCCTAACCTCCTCCGTATACCTGGCTTGCAGGCCAGGGTCGGTCGAAAGTGCCTTCCAGTCATACCGGATCCTGGGGCTTGGCTTGGGGACCCTGAGGCTCAGTCGCACCCTCATGGAGACCACGCGGTGATCAGAGCCCACAGAGCTGAACGTGCTGTATGGTTCAGCGTTCAGAATGGAGTTCCTCCACTTTTGCCTCACTAGTATGTAGTCCAATTGACGTAGCATACCTGAGGCTCGGTCTTGGAAGGTCCATCTCTTGCCTGTTCTTTTCCGAACATGGTGTTCGCGGCAGTAGCTCGTGTTCCATGAGAAGGGCAGTGAGGTATGCGCCATTGCGGTTGGTAGAGTTGTGGTATGGGAAGCGTGCGTCCTCTGGTCCGAGCCTTGCGTTGAAGTCACCCAGGATTGCCAGGAAGTTGTGTGCTGGGACATCTTGGACAGCTGTTGCAAGGTCCTCATAGAACTTCTCCACCTCCTCAGGTGGTGCCACGTTGGTGGGTGAGTACACGACTATGACTGTTGTAACTGGGTTGCCTGAGAACTCTGCAATAAGGATCCTATCGGTGTGATGGTAAACCCGACGGAGAGCCTTACACGCTAGAGAGCCCAGCATTAGCCCTACGCCCCCTGTTGCAGCCTGGGCCTCGTTTCGCCACGCAGATGCAGTGATGAACGTGCATCTCTCCACTCTGCGGTACACGATCCGGTCATCAGTGTGCACTCTTCTGTGTTCCTGGATTCCCAGGATCTCCACTCCCCTTTCCTCGGCACAGTGTGCTAGTTCCACCAATCTAGCTTCTTCTCTCACTGTACATGCGTTGAAGGTTCCCATTACGAATGGTCTCCGACAGCGCAAGAGTGCATTGGACAGGGTGCTGTGATCGGACTGGACCCTCCCTTGCGGGTTTGGGGTCCTATCGTCATGTTGTCCTCCCGGGAGGAGGACCAGCACCACCATCCGCTGCGATGTTCCTGCGGACTCCCGCTGCTGGAAGTATAGGATTTGGGATGACTTTGTTCTTCATGGTTGGCTTTACTATGCTGATTACGGACTGTGGGGCGCAACTCCTCGCAGTCCTGGTTTTCGTTCAGAGTATCCTTCTCCTAGATGGATTGCCTTCCATGGCTATGAGCCCCATCTGCCCATGCTATTTGCCCATAGCTGGGACAGTGGTTGGCAGGCGCCAGGGCGTGTCCACACACCGATGGGCCTGCGCGCCATGCCTCTGGGGCCCACTGTTGCTCCGAGATCCCCCGCAGTATTAGCCTGGGACCTCAAGGTACCCAGTTACTGTGTGTGGCCACGAGGAGGCACTGCAGAAGTCTTGACGTTGGAGCGGCTTTGTACCGGCAGAAGGAGACTTACGCACTCGGCTCCTCTTTTTACCCTCCGCGAGGAGGGCTAGCCGGCATCAGTAGCTGAAAGCAGAGTAGCAAGCAGAAGCAACATGCACTAACTGCAAGCACTACTACCACAGATCTACTGCACTACGCATCACACAGCCCTGCATGCAAGCACGCACACACACAGCGTTGCTGTGAAGGTATGTGTGTTAACGAAATACCGCTCTATGGTTAATGGAACGCAGCTCATAAAATATCAAACGCATTACGCTGACCAAACTTGTGAATGAAGTGACGGCTTGTGTTGTGGAGCCAAAAGTGAAAGCACTGTTGCGCGCTGCAGGCCTACTAGAAAGGAAAGGCCCGACTTCATAAAATAGGAATTAAAAGCATTAAAAGGAAAAGGTCTAAAGGAATTCAACCAAACTATGAACAACTTAATTCAACTAAAATAATGGCCGGAAAAGGATTTAAGACTGCCGCTGAGGCAGAGGAGCATCTAAAATCACTAATTGCAACCCGCAGGGGTAAACTGTCAGTATGCACAAGGAAAATGAATGAAATAAAACGTATTCTTGTGCCGGGCGGAGATGTGGACCGTGTTCATGAATGTGTGGACTTGTTCAACCAAGCTGCTGATGGACTTGAGAAGGTGCATCTTTCTGTGCAAGAGCTTTTATCTGATGAGGAAAATGAAAATGACAATGAGGAGTGGTATGAGCCCAGGAGGATGAATTTCATTTATTTTGTGAAGGAGGTTGAAACATGGATAAAGGCACAAGGAGAACAACCACACATGGAACTAAAGGATGTTGATGTGGAATCAAAGGAGGTTATCAAACCATCAGATAGTGCCTCTAATGTGTCTCCAAAAGGATACAAATCCTCAAAATCATCCCGTTCTTCATCAGCATCATCTAAGACCTCTGCTGCTGCTAAAATAGCGGCCGCTGAAAAGGCAGCTCTGGAGGCTCGATCAGCCTCCTTAAAGTACATCCATGCACTAAAGATGGAAGAAATGAAAATTCAGTCAAGAATGGAAGAGGCGGAACTAGCAGCACAAATAGCCGCAGCGGAAGCCAAAATGAAAGTTTTCCTAAGCAAAGATGAGTCTGAGCCACAAGGGGATGCTATGGATGAATATCATGATGGGGCAAGCAAGGCATCTGCACCACCAGATGAACCCACACTTCCTAACATCTCTGCTGTGGAGTTTATTCAAGTGTCTGCTGTACACAAGACCCCATTGCAGAGGGCAGTCCGGGGTATACACAGTAGCCCTCAGGGTGGCGCTGTTGTATCAAGTCCCCAAGGACAAGATCCAGACATCAGTAATGTCTCTCAGGAGAATATCAGTGTGATGGTGCAAAAACTAAATGAAATTGCTGAGTTGGTGGTCAGACAGCAAAATCTGTCCCTGCTACCAAAGAGGGAAGTAACAGTGTTTGATGGGGATCCACTATCCTACCAGTCTTTTATCCATGCATTTAAACATCTCATAGAGGACAAGACAAGTAGTGGCCAAGACAGGCTCTACTTCCTTGAACAATATCACATCAGGTCAGGCCAGAGATTTGGTGCGCAGCTGTCTTTATATGGATGCGCAAAGAGGATATCCAGAAGCTATGCAACTGTTAAAGAAACATTTTGGTAATGAATTGAAATGCTTACCTGGATAAGGCACTGAACTGGACAGCTGTGAAAGCAGATGATGGAAAGGCACTGCATGCATATACCTTGTACCTGAGGGGATGTTGCAATGCGATGCAAAGCATGGACTATATGGATGAATTGGATGTTACATCTACTTTAAAACTGATAGTATCCAAACTCCCATATACGCTCAGAGAATGGTGGCATGTCAAAGCATATGAGCTCTTTGAAAAATCAAGAACACGAGACAAATTCCAACATGTTGTGGAGTTTATGGAAGCGCAGGCTAACATCCTATTGCATCTAGCGTTTGGAGACATTAAAGACAATGACCTAACTCCCAACAAAAGGCTAACTGCAAAGAGCCAAACCACCAACTTGAAGACAGCCAAGAGAGGCAGTAGCTTTGTCACTACTGTAGCAGCAGCTGAAGTGTGCAATACCAAACAGGTATTTAAAGGACAGCACCAGCCTGAGACCAATGTTCCTATGTTGTTACTGTCAAGGCAAACATGCAATCGTGGACTGCTTCAAATTCAGATCAGAACCACATGACAAAAAGGTTGAGTGCCTGAAAAGGAATGGTCACTGCTTTGGATGCTTAAAGAAGGGCAATATGAGCAAAGATTGTAAAAAACGACTGGACTGTCAGATGTGTCAACGCAAACATCCCACACTACTACGCATTAATAGGGACTTGAAGCAGGGAACCGTGCAAGCTCGGTGTCCCGCAGAACAAAAGAGAACCCTCATCAACAGCCATGCACTGGTCTCAGCAAATCAAACAGGGGCCGGTAAAGAATGTGCGTTGGCAATTGTCCCGGTTCAAGTTAAAGTTGCTAAAGGAAGCAAGTCAGTTCTGACCTATGCCTTTCTTGACCCGGGAAGTTCAGCTACATTTTGCACCGAGAACATCATGCACCAGCTGAATGCCAAAGGTCGCAGGACTCAGATTCTTCTGCGCACAATGGTGCAAGAAGGATCCGTCAGAAGCTATGAGTTAAAAGGACTGGAGGTAAGCAACATAGATGGCGATGGGCATATTGAGTTGCCTGAAGTATACACACAAGTCAAAATACCTGTGTCAAAGGAAAACATACTTACCCAGTCTGATTTGAAGAAATGGCCTTACCTCAGTGGAATCCAACTGAGAGAGATTGATGCTGATGTTGAATTGTTGATAGGAATGAATGTTCCTAAAGCCATGGAACCCTGGCAAGTGATTAACAGCCAAGGGAATGGACCGTATGCAGTCAAGACACAGCTAGGATGGGTGGTCAACGGACCACTCAGTTCTTGTCCTACAACGGAGGAACCTGGAACAAGGTCAGCAACCGTCAACCGTATCTCAATGGAGAATCTGAAGGACATGTTGGTCAGACAATACAATCAGGATTTTCCTGAGAAGGAGAATGAAGAGAAGAGAGAGATGTCATGTGAGGACAGGAGATTCATGGACCTGGCAACAAGCTCTGCTGTGCTGAAGAACAGACACTACCACTTACCTTTGCCTTTTCGGGACAAGGATGTAGTCATGCCTAATAACCATGAGATGGCAGTGCAGCGGACAGTGAACCTTGCCAGGAGATTCAAAAAGGATTCTGCTTATGCTGCGGAGTACAAAGCCTTCATGGACAATGTACTCGCCAAAGGCTACACAGAAAGGGTGCCTCAGGAGCAGCTCCATAGGAATGACGGCCATCGTGGCACATACCACATCACGGGGTCTACCACAAACGGAAAAACAAACTCAGAGTTGTGTTTGACTGTTCCTCGTCATATAGAGGCCGATCCCTTAATGCAGAACTTCTCCAAGGTCCTGATCTGGTTAGCTCGCTTTTGGGCGTCCTACTTAGGTTCCGTCAGGAACGGATAGCCATCATGGCGGACATTGAAGCCATGTACTACCAAGTACATGTACATGAAGACCACCGCGACTTCCTCAGGTTCCTTTGGTGGCCAGGAGGGGATACGACGAAGCCACTGGAAGCATACCGGATGAATGTTCATCTCTTCGAGGCTGTGTCGTCTCCAAGCATCGCTAACTTTGCTCTAAAGCAAACAGCCTATGACAACACAGACAAGTACAGCATGGATGTACTTGACACAATCAAGCATGGATTCTATGTGGACGATTGTCTCAAGTCAGTGGCTTCTGCTAAGCAAGCAGTCAACCTGATAAAGGACCTCAGAGATGCATGCTCCCAGGGAGGCTTTACTCTGACTAAATGGGTCAGCAACAGTCAGGAGGTACTCAGAACTGTTCCTGAAAGTCACCGAGCTGCATTAGTGCAGCAACTCGACCTGGACCGAGAAAAAACACCTCTTGAAAGGGTACTAGGTATCCAGTGGAACATCCAAAGAGACACCTTTACCTTTGTGGTTTCGATCAAGAACAGAGCTCCTACAAGACGGGCGATCCTTTCCATAATCAGCTCCATCTATGACCCCCTGGGCTTCCATCCATCCATCCATCCATTGTCTAAGCCGCTTATTCCTGGTCAGGGTCGCGGGGGGGGGGCTGGAGCCTATCCCAGCATGCGTTCCGGGCGAGAGGCAGGAATACACCCTGGACAGGTCGCCAATCCATCGCAGGGCACACACACCATTCACTCACACACTCATACCTATGGGCAATTTAGACTCTCCAATTAGCCTAACGTGCATGTCTTTGGACTGTGGGAGGAAACCGGAGTACCCGGAGGAAACCCACGCGAACACGGGGAGAACATGCAAACTCCACACAGAAAGGCCCCCGGCCTGGATTCGAACCCGAGACCTTCTTGCTGTGAGGCGACAGTGCTATCCACTGCACCACCGTGCCGCCCCCCTGGGCTTCCTTTCACCCTTTATCCTAACAGCGAAGCAAATCTTGCAGAGGCTCTGCATTGAGAAATGTGGATGGGATGAAGTTATCCCTGAAGAGCTATCAAAGCCGTGGCAAAGATGGCTGACTGAGCTAGAACAGCTCAGCAGATTTGAAATTGACAGATGCATAACGCCTGCCAACTTTGGACATGTGAGGACTGCTGAGCTGCATCATTTCTGTGACGCCAGCGAAGTAGGGTTCGGGACTGTGAGCTACATCAGGCTCACAAATGACAAGGGAGATGCTCACGTTGCTTTTGTACTGGGGAAATCCAGAGTAACCCCATTAAAGCAAATCACGATCCCTAGGCTTGAGCTTGCAGCTGCAACATTAGCTGTGAAAGTTGACAGGATGTTGCAGAAGGAGCTACAGATGACACTGGAGAGCTCTACTTACTGGACAGACAGTACATCAGTACTAAAATACATCAACAACCAGACAACACGTTTTCATACTTACGTTGCAAATAGGATTGCAGTGATCCATAACCTGTCCCAAAGAGACCAATGGAGGCATGTAAGCTCCAAGGAGAATCCAGCAGATGCCGCCTCACGTGGACTACACATAGAACCATTTCTGAGTTCCAGCAAATGGTTGAGAGGCCCGGAATTCCTGTCTAAGGAAGAAGCGGAATGGCCTAAGGGACCAGAGCACCTTAGCCACATCCGTTCAAGTGATCCAGAGGTTAAAGGGAACACAATCATTGTGAACTGCCTGAACACGAGCAATGGTGCAACGTGTAAGCTGCTTGAATACTACTCATCATGGAAGAAGTTGCAAAGAGCAGTAGCCTGGTGGCTGAAATGCAAGAAACTCCTGCTGCTCCGATGTCACAAGACAAAGGTCATTGTGACCCGCTCCAAAAGTAAAGAGAGACAACAAGGCTTAACTGTGGAGGACTTGGACGAAGCAGAAAAGGCAATCCTCCTCCATGAGCAACAGCGTTACTTTGAACCAGAGCTGACCATTTTGAGGAAAGGCACACCAGTGAAAGCAGACAGCTCCCTACGCAAACTGGATCCTATTTTGGATTGGAGGACAGATAAGTAATGTAGCCATGCCAGTGAGTCTTAAGAACCCGATCATCCTTCCCAGAGACTCGCATGTATCCAAACTGATCTTGCGTGATATACATCAGCAGGTTGTGCACTTGGGACGGAACCACATGCTCGCCAGACTGAACCAGAAATTTTGGCTGCCTTCTGCCAACTCCTCTGCAAGGAAAATAATCAAGTCCTGTGTATTTTGCAGACGCATGCAAGCTCGAGTAGGGGAGCAGAAGATGGCTGATCTGCCAGAGGATTGCATAGCTCCAGATCTCCCAGCGTTCTCTCATGTGGGCATAGATTACTTTGGACCCATAGAGATCAAGAGGGGTCGAGCACATGTGAAGCGCTGGGGGGTGATATTTACCTGCCTTGTGAGTCGAGCCGTGCACCTCGAGGTGGCGAGCACTTTGAATACAGACTCCTGTATTAATGTCATTCGGCGATTCTTGTGTCGAAGAGGACCAGTACTGACCATTTGAACGGACTGTGGCACCAACTTTGTGGCTGCTCAGAAAGAACTTCAGGCCGCAATGACCCAGCTCGATCACCAGAGGATCCAGGATGCTCTACTGACCCACCGCGTGAAGTGGCTCTTTAATCCTCCATCTGGAGCCCACTTTGGAGGAGTGTGGGAAAGGCTTATCGGACTGGTAAAAAAGGTACTCCTTTCAATTCTAAAGCAGCAAACCATGGATGACGATGTGCTACAGACTGCTCTGTGTGAGGTCGAATCCATCCTCAACAATAGACCCATCACAACAGTATCATCCGATCCAAATGACTTGGAGCCCCTAACGCCAAACCATCTGTTGCAGCTAAAAACCAAACCACTCCTGCCTCCTGGACTCTTCTGCAAGGATGATCTCTACATGAGAAAGAGATGGAGACAGGTCCAATACCTTGCAGACCTATTCTGGCGAAGGTGGACCAAAGAATACTTAGCACTCCTGCAAGAAAGACAAAAGTGGATGAAGACTAGAAGAAATCTTCACGTTAATGATGTTGTGGTTATTGTTGACGAAACTGCACCAAGGAACTCGTGGCCCCTAGCCCGTGTGGTCAAGACGTTGCCAGGGCCCAAAGGTCTGGTTAGGAGTGTCTTGGTTCAAACCAAAACGAGCATTCTGCAAAGCTGAAGATTAAAGATGGTGCTTAGGAACCCGACAACCCCCCTTTCTGCCCCTGCCCCTACACTGCACACACCAACCCCTTTCCGTTCATACATAGATGAACTTTTCACCATCATTCCACATCTACCTGGACTATCTGCATCTACTATGGACTGAATATTGTTGCAATGCCACTATGGATGGCTATGCAGCATGGACTCTGTGAGAATTTGATGTCAGAGCATGGATATTGTAAAAAAAAAAAAGGAGAAAAGGAAATTGTAAATGTTGAACTGTCATCTTGTATATAGCCATAGTATGTGATGTGGCGGGATGTATTGACATCTTATCTGAGTTAACATATTTAGTTTTATGTGCATTCTAGTACGGACATTATAGCCCCATTTAATATCATTGATATGATTTATAATTGTTTCCTATAGCGTCTCCAATTAGGGGCCGGTATGTTGGAGCTATAATAAGAATTTAAGTTGAGAACCTGTGAGTTATGTTATGAGTTACATTTTTTATGCATAAATATGGAATGTATTTACTTATTTGATTTATGAATGTCAAGAATAGTAAATTGGGTCACCTACCTCGTACTCACCTGTGTTTGATGTCGGGGACACGCCCCCTGTGCCCTGTGCGCAAGCTGGCCTACCAGCTTTAAATGATTGAATGAAAATGTTTGCCTAGGACAGGGGTCTTCAACTCCAGGCCTCGAGGTCCGCTGTGTCTGCAGGTATTTGCTCCAACCACGCACTACACCACCTGATTTAGAATAATTAGTTTACCTCCTTGGTCCAGGAGGCGAGCTAATTAGTGAAATCAGGTGGTGTAGTGCGTGGTTGGAGCAGATACCTTCTCGAGGCCTGGAGTTGAAGACCCCTGGCCTAGGAGGTTAGATGGCGGAGAGCAACAGTTTTCCGACCACATTTCATACCACATTTCACACATTTCTCTTGGATTATTATAAGTAAGGTAAACGAAATCCTGCGCAAAGTTTGTTTTGTAGTTTGGAAAAGTCAACCAGAGTTTTTGTTAATAAATCGCATTTCAGTTTTTATACAACTCCTCCGTGCGTGCTTTCTGGATTATGTGTGTCGGCGACTCCCCGCCTAACCTCAAGTGGCTAAATGGTTTTGGTTATATGGATTAGTCACTACACTCGTTGTGAAGCCAACAAGATTGGAGAATACTCCCTTAAGGCCAATCTACCTTTGCTCTCTAGAAAGGGGAGATGTGGTGTTAGATCAATGTGATTGGATATAATGCACCTATTATGTTAATTAGAGTCGTGACTTAACTTAGAGTTCATGTAGGCAATTAAGAGAGTCAGATGATGAAGGAACTTAGTATCTGATGTACACTGTGTAACGTTCCGATTAAAAGATGTATTATTCCCACACCACTGCTGCCGAACTCACTACTTTAATTGATAATGAAACACTATTTGTAACATAATTGTGCTGGCAAAATCTCTGGCGCAGATACATTCAGAACTCTGAATCTGATATTTTGACAGAGAACAAAGGGTTACAATCAGGGGAGCCACAATCTGGGCCCCATTACCCTAAACCCCCCTCCCACCACCTACACCCGACACGCAACCCCGTGCCTATCTTGCAGGCCAACACTATTTTAGGTCTTACCGCTTCCAAAGCTTAATAGAAGCTGCCTGTAAAAACTATGGATGAATATAGCATATTGTACAATAAAATAATTCCAACTTGTTAAAACGTAGATTTACAGTTGTTTTATTAGGGGACATTTGTTATGTAATTATATGTGCATAATTTCGGAGGACGATAAGCGATGGCTTCGAATAAATACAATTTATTCATGCCCAGATATGCCATTAATATGCATGGCCAGAACGGGTTCATATTTATTTAGCTCTAAGTTTGTGAATAGTAACATAATGAGTCAAAAACGTGTCACTTCACCTGGGAGACTTATTTAATCTGAGGAAAACCCTGTTTTCAACGTATAGCGTTATAACGTTAAATAAAAACAAAACACTAGCTCACCTCCTTCGCTTGCTGTTGCAGCTTGTTCGTCAGGTGGGTGCAGAGGCGTTGTTTGTCAACAGGCAAGGCAGGCAACTGCCTGGGGCCCCCAGGCCGTTAGGGGGCCCCCGAGGGCTGACAAACTTTACCCCAATGTCCTTTTTTTTCTTCTTTTTTTTAAAGATTAGAACGTTGTATTTAATTGCTTGACATATAAAGTGACCAGCTGGATCACGACAGCAATGTCTCAAAATGTGGCAACCGCAGACAGTGACTGCAGCAACTCCCTCCCCTTGGCTTAAACAACCAACAGAAAACAAACAGCGATGGCGGCGCTATGCCCGACAGCAGCCGGCTACTTCCTAGCTCTTTGGTCGTTTTTACTTTCGTTTCGTGTCCTGTTGCGTCTAAATGTTGTTCAAACTAACTTGTTTGTCTACCGATATGATCGGCAAACTCTTCATGAGATCCGTGCCTCTATGAAGGAAAAACCCGATCATCGCGAGGAACACCTGGCACACCACAGCGTCTTCTCTCCGTCTCCATTTATCCCCCGGGGACCATGGAGTGTGAACCGAAGGACCCACCGTAGAGGAGGAGGCCGTCGCCGAGGAAAGCGAGTGGGTGCAAGAGCCAAACGTGAACCGCGGGCTCCTCTCACTACCCCGCCGACTCTCCCCTCTCAAAATCGGCCGTCAGACCAGCGAGAACCGGTGTCTACACCCAGCTCTTCGTCAAGCGGAGTCTCCGTGAAATTAGGACTACTGAATGCGAGATCCGTGAAAGAAAAAACATCGGTCTTGTCTGACTTCATCTCCAACCAAAATCTGGATTTTTTCGCCATCACAGAAAGTTGGCAAGTCCCAGGAGATTTCTCCGCACTCATCGAACTCTGCCCAGTCGGCTGGAAATTTCACTGCACTCCGAGATGCGGCAAGACGGGAGGGGGCGTGGCCTTCGTGTACAAGGACAATTACACCTGTTCCATGCTGAACTGCCCCACTTTCTCCAGCTTTGAAGCTCAGCTAGTTAAAGTGGGCTCAGCTGACCCCCCCCTGGTCATTATCATCTACCGTCCGACGGACAGCAGAGTTTTTAAGGAAACTAAGAACTTTATATCTCAGTTCTCTACTTTCTTCACAGACATCATCCCCAGCCACGACAGGGTATTGATTTTGGGCGACTTTAACATCCATGTCGATAATCCCATCAGGGCATTTGAGAGTGAGTTTATGGGCCTGATCCAGTCTTTCGGACTGATCT
This sequence comes from Aldrovandia affinis, assembly GCA_029706075.1. Taxonomy (NCBI): domain Eukaryota; kingdom Metazoa; phylum Chordata; class Actinopteri; order Notacanthiformes; family Halosauridae; genus Aldrovandia; species Aldrovandia affinis. The sequence goes on from JAINUG010000778.1 coordinate 53,164, forward strand.
AACATGTCTCTGGTCCCACCCACAAAGGAGGACACACCCTAGATCTCGTCCTCTCTCTGGATCTCCCCATCAGAGATGTGGGGACCACGAAGGCCCATGTTGACTGTGACCATGATGCCGTGCTTTTTAATTCATCCTTGCCCCCACTAACTCTCAACGCCCCGTACGCCTCTCTCGTTCCATCAATGCCCAGACACCCACCAAGTTTTCCTCCGCCTTTACCGCCGCCAAAAACACAGCAGGCGAAAAACCATCTTCAGACCCTGAGGAACTCACCATCATGTTTAACTCCACCTGCCAGTCTATCCTGGACACCATCGCCCCTCTCACCCTTAAGAAGCCTAAACCAGTGGCTACCCCCTGGCTCAATGACACCACTAGAGCACAGAGGAGGATTTGGCGGCAGGCTGAGCGCAGGTGGAAGAAAGACCGGCTACAGATCTCACTGGAGATGCTCAGGGACAGCCAGCAGACCTACCAGAAAGTGGTAAAAAGCGAGAGAGCTAAATACTTTTCCAGTGTAATTGCCAACAACTCACACAACCCCAGAGTTTTATTCCAGACCATAAACTCTGTTGCATACCCCTCTCCTACCGCTATCCAGGACCCATCCCCCGCCAAGTGTGAGGAATTTCTGTCCTTTTTCTCTGAGAAAGTGATTAACATCAGAAGAAATATCCCACCGCCCACTCAGGACCTGGCCACCACTCTGGGATGCGCATTCAATCTCCCCAGTTTTGACCCCATCTCAATGTCCTCCCTCTCCGAGATGGCCTCCTCACTGAAGCTTACGTCATCCCCCCTGGACCCTGTCCCCGCCCCTCTCCTCAAGGAGGTGTTCGACACAGTTGGTCCACACATCCTCTCCATCATCAACAGCTCCCTAGCTACGGCTATGGTTCCATCCTCCTTTAAACAAGCAGTAGTCCAGCCCCGTCTTAAAAAACCCAGCTTAGACCCTGCCCTCCTCAGCAACTACAGGCCAATATCCAAACTTCCATTCCTGTCTAAACTACTGGAAAAGGCTGTTCTCAGTCAGCTGCTCCCCTACCTCCACCGCAACAACATTCTGGGGAAATTCCAGTCCGGCTTCCGGGCTGGTCACAGCACTGAGTCCGCCCTCCTGAAGGTACTGAACGACCTACTCCTCATCACCGACTCCGGAAAATGTGCTGCACTGGTCCTCCTCGACCTAAGTGCAGCCTTTGACACGATTGACCACACCATCCTCATCAACCGCCTCCAACAGGGGGCTGGCATCACAAATACCGCCCTGGCTTGGTTCAAGTCTTACCTTGAAAATAGAACTTTCTCCCACAGGGTTCGATCCTGGCTCCCATTCTCTTCAATCTCTACATGCTCCCCCTCAGTCAGATTATCACTCGGCATAACATCTCGTTCCACTGCTATGCCGATGATACCCAGGTCTACTTACCACTCACCACGGACGACCCCACTGGGTTAAACCGTCTGAAGGACTGCCTGGGAAACATCAAGGAGTGGATGTCGCAAAGTTTCATCCAACTAAATGAGAGCAAGAGCGAGATAATCCTGTTCGGCACATCCACCTCTGTCAGCCAGATCCCTAATAACATGGGTAGTCTGTCCACCCTGATAAAACCCCATGTCAAAAACCTGGGAGTCTTCTTTGACTCCGATCTGAAGTTTGACAAGCAAGTGCGAGCAGTGGTACAGTCCAACTGTGCACCATTGCAAAAATCAAATCATTCCTCTCTCCCAGCGACCTTCAGAGGGTCACCCTCACTCTGATCTTGTCAAGACTGGACTATTGTAACGCCCTCTACTCTGGCGTGGCCGAGAAAACCATCAACCGCCTACAACTCGTCCAGAACGCAGCTGCCAGACTCGTGTCGGGCACCAAAATGAGGGACCACATTTCCCCAGTCCATGCATCCCTCCATTGGCTCCCTGTGAAGCAGAGAGTCAACTTCAAAATCCTCATGTTCGTTTTCAAAGCCCTAAACGGTCTCGCTCCTGCCTACATTGAGGAACTCCTGGTCCGATTATCTAGCTCCAGATCCCTCAGATCTAGCGACCAAGCTTGCCTGAAGATCCCGCAGTCAAAATTGGTGACAAAGGGAGACTGAGCATTCGCTGTTACTGCGCCGAAATTGTGGAATAAGCTCCCTTTAAACATCAAGTCTGCAAACACCCTACAGACTTTTAAGGCCCTACTTAAAACACATCTTTTTGCCAGAGACAATCCCTGAGTTAGCTTTTACGGTTGTGTGACAGATGTATTTATGTCTTTATGTTCTCTGTTTTGTTTTGGATGGCTGCTTGTAATTTGTTCTTATCTTTTCTTTTCCTCTTCCTCGGGCTGCGCCCCGGGCTGATGTAACTATTGGTTGGGGGGCGCAATATAAATAAATGAAATAAATAAATAAATAAATAAACCAATGGGTTTGCAATGACATCTCAGTAGGAAACCTCCCTAAGGGGGACCCCATGGTGACGTTCTCTCGCGTCTCAAAGTTTGAATCAGTCAGTCGAATGAATCCAGAAATAAAAACTGATGAAGAGGAGCTATGTTTCTGGAAGCGAGAAAAGAAAGAAACAAAAAGAAGACGAGGAAAAAAGAAAGAAATACAGTGGTAAGTGGAACAGATAATGGCAGATAATTATGATTAAGTATAAAATAACTGAATGCTGAACGAATAAACACCATTAGTCTAACGCTAGCTGCTGCTAGCATTTTACCAGGAGACGGGAGAATGATGCTAAGCTAGCGGCGTTAGACTAATAGTGTTTATTAAGTTTCACGTTTTTTGTTACTTCACCTAGCTATATGTGTGCTAGTAGTTAGTAGTTAGACAGCTATGTTTGATGTTTTTCCATACTGTGCACCCTGAAAGCTGAATGTTTTGTGTCATTAGCTAGCCACTGGTTACCGTGTCTTGCTGTTTTACAATTACACTAGCTAGTAGCTAGTTAGCTAACGTGTAGCTTGCTGGCCGAATAACGTTAGCTAGCTAGCAGAGCTCGACCCACTAACGTTATATCACTTTATCTCTCCTCAGGATCATTATGTACGTTTCTGACAGCAAAAGGGAAGGATAAAGTGCCCCCTCCAAATGCTGATAATGAAAACTGTAAGTTGAGTATTACACTTTAATTGACAACATGCCATGCCCTCTAAAGATTCATTATGATAATATATACGCTGTTTTTTTTTTTTTTTGTCATATCAGTTCCGTCAACGTCCACCTCCAGTGAGACAGCAACACCTGACCATGATGAAGATAACACGTCACCCCCTACCTCAAGCAGTAGCATCACCACCACTATAAAATGCTTGACCACATCAGAAGACCCTGCACAATGGCCAAGTGTCCTAGGCCATACAGAACTGTGCGCAATAGTAACAAGAGGACCTATACAGGTCAAAGATATAGTCTTCCCCCAGAATTCTGAGAAATGATAAATAGTGCCATACATGAATATCATTGGTATGTTTAAGTAATATCTGGCTCCATAGCTCAGTGGTAAGCGCACTGGTCTCGTAAACCAGGAGTCGTGAGTTCAACTCTCACTGGATCCTTCAACATTCAAGAGTTTTGAAGTGCTTTGGCCTGCTTCCATCTAAATCCAATTCAAAACCTTAGGAATGGAGGAATCCATGCTTTTGCCTCTACAATTTGAAATGCCTGCAACTGATTGATCAAGGTAATGCTTTGCTCTCAATTTACATTGTTTGATTGGCTAAGGTCTTGGACTTCATTGACTGGTGTTCAATAAGGAGGTGGTCAGAATTTGTGCGTAAAGGGTCTATGCATTGTATTAGAGAGTACTCCTCAACCCTGGTCCTGGAGGGCTACAGGGTCTGCTGATTTTCCTTTCACCTTCAAATCAGGTTAGGTGAATTCCATCCTCACTGTGCCTTTGCATCACTATTGAGGATACATTATAGATAGTGCTATACACTCTATATCACATGCATCTGGCTGCATAGCTCAGAGGTTGGAGCATTGGTCTTGTAAACCAGGGGTCATGAGTTCAACTCACACTGGAGCCTTTAGCAATCCACACATTTGGAGAGCTTTGGCTTCCCTTCATCTAAATCCAATTCACAACTTTAGGCATGGTGAAATCCATGCTTTCGCCATTGAATTTGAAATGCCTGCAACTGATTGATGAAGGTCATGTTGGAAAATATTCCTCAATCCTGGTCCTGGAGGGCCACAGGGTCAGCGGAAGTTTTTTCACAATCAACACTGCTTCCACTAACTGTGCAGTCACACTGCTTTCCCATCACTACTGGCGCAAATGAAATATGGTAACCCACGTTAATATAATTTACATTCTGTAACTGTGCTCACTCTCCACATAGAAACTGAAATGCCTGCTACTGTTTGATGACGGAGGTACTCCTGTATGAATTTAAATGAAATCATTTGATTGATTAAGGCCTTGGACTTAATGGAGAGGTGTTCAATAAGGAGGCAATCAGGATTTGTGCATGAAGGGTCTATGCATTTTAGTAGGAAAGTAGTCCTCAACCCTGGTCCAGGAGGGCTACAAGATCTGCTGATTTTTCTTTTACTTTCAAATAAAATGACAAAAATTGTGTAGTCACGGTGTTTTTCCTTCATTTCTGGGAATAAATGATAAATAGTGCCATACATGAATATCATTGGTATGTTTAAGTAATATCTGGCTCCATAGCTCAGTGGTAAGAGCACTGGTCTCGTAAACCAGGGGTCATGAGTTCAACTCTCACTGGAGCCTTCAACATTCAAGACTTTTGAAGTGATTCGGCCTGCTTCCATCTAAATCCAATTCAAGGCCTTAGGAATGGAGGAATCCATGCTTTCCACTCTACAATTTGAAATGCCTGCAACTGAATTATCAAGGTAATGCTTTGCTCTCAATTTACATTGTTTGATTGGCTAAGGTCT
>JAINUG010000779.1:0-20000 GCA_029706075.1 Aldrovandia affinis
ATAAGAACATAAGAACATAAGAATACATAATGATGAGAACGGGCCGTTCGGCCCATCTTGGCTCATCATGTCCTAATCTAAAGAACATCTAGTACTACATCTAGCCTGGCCTTGAATAGCCCGAGCGTTTCTGCCTCTACTACCTGACCTGGCAAGCTGTTCCAGGCATTGACAACTCTCTGTGTAAAGAAAAACTTCCTAATATCTGTGCGGAATTTGCCTTTAACTAATTTCCACCTGTGGCCTCTTGTTCTGCTGACCCCACTTATCTTAAAAAATCTTTGGTATTTTACTTTGTTAATCCCTTTTAGGAATTTAAAAACCTCAATCAAATCCCCCCTAAGTCTGCGTTTGCTAAGTTTAAATAAATTGAGTGCCTTAAGTCTATCATCATAACTTTTACCTTTCATACCAGGTATCAGTTTAGTTGCCCTTCTTTGGACTTTTTCAAGAGCTTCAATATCTCTCTTGTAGTGCGGTGCCCAGAACTGCACACAGTATTCTAAGTGCGGTCTGACAAAGGCGTTATATAACATTAATATAACCTCCTTTGATTTGTACTCTATACTTTTTGCTATGTATCCCAGCATCCTGTTGGCTTTTTCACTGCTGTAGCACACTGCTTTGATGCAGATAGGCTTTGATCCACTACAACTCCTAAATCCTTTTCAAATTGAACACCTACTAACTTTTCTCCTCCCATAAAATACTCCTGTCTAATGTTTTTTTTTTTATTTCCACATGCATTACTTTACATTTAGCAATATTGAACGTCATCTGCCATGTATCTGCCCATTTTTGGATTTTGTTTAAATCATCTTGGATTACTTTTGTCGATTCCAAACTGTTTGCCAAACCCCCAAGTTTAGTATCATCTGCAAATTTAACTATTTTGCTACTAATGTCCATATCCAGATCATTTATGTAAATAAGGAAGAGCAGAGGTCCCAGCACCGATCCCTGCGGGACACCACTGCCCACAGCACCGAGGTCAGATTCGGCCCCACCTACTGTTACTCTTTGTATTCGCCCTTGCAGCCAATTTTTAACCCACTGTGAAACTACTCCTACAATTCCTACTGATTTCATTTTAGCAATGAGCCTCTCATGTGGTACCTTGTCAAATGCTTTCTGAAAGTCCAAATATATAACATCATAAGCCTGGTTCAGGTCAACACACTTTGTAGCCTCTTCGAAAAAGTCCAGGAGGTTTGTTAGGCATGACCTCCCTTGAGAAATCCATGCTGGCTCTCCCTTAAAATACTATTATTTTTCAAGAATGATTCCAACTTATCCCTAATAATACATTCCAGCATTTTACATGCGATGCAAGTTAAACTGACAGGCCTATAGTTCCCTGGGTCAGTACGGTCTCCTTCTTATATATTGGAATTATACTACCATGCTTCCAGTCATCTGGTATTTATCCAGTGATTATGGATTGACTGAAAATATCTGTCAATGGTTTATATATAATTTCCCCAAGTTCTTTGAGTACTCTGGGATATATGCCATCGGGCCTGCTGCCTTATTTGTCTTAAGTTTTGTAGTTTTTGTAGTACTTCTACATCCCTTATCTCAAAGTCCTCCAGAACATTCCGTACCTTGTCTATACATTTAGGCATATTTATAACCTCTTCTCTAGTAAAGCTCTCCACAAAGTACATAGGTACACACACACACACTCAGGTACACACACACACACACACACACTCCTACACACACAGATACACACACACACACACACACACACACACACACACACACACACACACACACACACACACACACACACACACACACACACCAGTCACCAGCACTGAGAATGTTACAAGAGCAGAAGCTTTCGTAACACTTGAGATGTCTTCAGGGATGTATGACCACAGAGTGAAAGATTCCAGAAGCGGAAAGTGTGTCTGCAGAGCAGCATCAATGATACACAGAAACACATTTACATTTTAGGATTTTGTGTGTTGGCAGCATTGTTTGATGATCACTGTTGAAAATATCTAATGTTCTGGCGCTATGATAAACTTTTGCATCAAATATTCTCTCATTTGACACCAGTATTTTTATTTTGCCTGCTATATTAGATTTTGAACCCAAAATGAGCAGTATGGCATTCTGTATTAAAACTTTTGCACATTGAAACTCTGTTGTGCAAAATGAGTCAAAGCAATCGTAAAAAACTGTAATACATGGTAGGAACAATCATAGTTTGCGCATGAGGTCAGTGCAGTAATACAGCGATAGACATCGTTGTAGGCAACTGCATACCATACCTGTAACACACACACAGACACACACACACACACACACTGGACCTGTTAGGAGATCATCTTGAAACCAAGTACTTGATGCATTTAAAGATGTTTTGATGGGGGTTCTCGTGACACTTGGAGGCATTTTATAACCTACTGCCTCCTAATAGCCTTGTTTTTATGAATCTGATTGGTTCTACTATACTCCAAATATTATATCTAAAATCATAGAGAGCTTAATTTTCACCAGAGAAATGACAATGGAGGAGCATTTGGCAGAACATTCAGTATAGCGTTCAATATACCAGGAGAGAATACACTGTTTGTGTGTCATCATCTTCTGTGCATTGGCATTTGTTTGTGTGAGTGTGTATGTGCGTGCGTGTATGTATGCATGGGTGTGTGGGGGTGTGTGTGTGAGAGAAGAAGAGAGTGTGTCACAACCTCTCCTTGGTCAAAGTTATGCAAGTTTCCATTGAAATGGGAGAAGTTTTGCTGAGCTATACCTCTCTACTAACAAGCTCTCTGTGAGGACACGTGGTCATGTTGATGTGAAGAGAGGAACAAACGATGACAAAGTGGTAACCAAGAAATATAAAATATTTATTTCAGCTTCAAATAAACATGCAGATTAACAAGGGCCAGGAAATACAAATGCCTAATGCAGAAACACCTACAGTACAGCCACTTACAGCTGCTCAACACAGCTTTACACAATAATCAATGCATTTACAAATATGTGTTCAAACAAAAGCCTTGCATGTCATTTTGACTATTTAATCAGCTTCATATTTATAGAAATATTTGGATTATTTTCACACTCCCTCCACCCATGGTCTCATGTCTTCTCTGACACAGAAAGATGGAGGGAGATTTAACACAGGAAATCAAGCCACACAGAGACACAAGTAGAGTGTGGTGTGATACAGTTGGCTTGAGTCTTTAGTTCACAGTCTCTAGGGGTGACTAAAAAATAGCTTTTAGTCACTTATTTAATTTTCTTGAGATCATTATTTTATTAGCAGGTGCCTTCACGTACAATGTACTCTGAATCATAGCAGTTGTGTCATTACTGTAGTGAACCATTTACAGTATCCTGCTGAAGGAAATAAAGGCATCTATAAGCCCCTGATTACTGCTCTAATTTATATCTGCTCATTGATTATTTGATGAGCATTGGCCTCTTACCTTTTCACTTTGACAAGACTTACTTTTGGGCATGAGAGAGAAAAAAGATAAAAGCAGTAGCGCCGTAAACAAAACTGTAAAATCAGCAGCACTGTAATTTCACGTGATTTGCATATCTCTCAAACAGACCAGCGCTGTCTACAGGGCCGAATCCTGATGCTCATGGGCCCTAGGCCTCTGTTTTGAGCCCCCAGCATGGCATTCTGGGAGATGGAGTTCTTAGATTTAACATCAGATTGAGATATGATTTAATTAGCGTTGTTTATTTTTATGACTACTACAACTAAGGATCCTGTGTGATGAATGTATATTTATTAGGCCTGTAAGTGTAATATGAATTATGTAAAAATAACAAAGATATATAAAAAAAATATATGCAGTATATTAAAACATGATATCAATATGAATATTTTCCCCATAATTGTGGGCCCCATGTGACGTTTGGGTCCTAGGCCCAGGCCTTGTGGGTCTATGCTGAGATGTGGCCCTGGTCATGCAGCTAATAAATTATGTGATTGATAATGTAGGAATGAAAAGGGAAAGACACACACACACACACACACACACACACACGTACACACACATACACTTGCTTGCGGCTGTCCATCGTTGCCGAAGATAACGTCACTTCCTTGGGGTGGTTGGTGGAGTGTTGTGGCTACCGCTGCTGACGGCAGTGCCATTGGAGGTGGCTGTAAAGCCCGATCCTTGACCCACATGTCCTGCCACAGCTGGGGCACGTGAGGGCTGAGTCTGGTGATGCTTGGGGTTGTTGCGCGTGGTGATGTCTGCGCTGTCGTTGCGCTTCTCTCTGGGATGTGCGTTTTGACTCTAGGAGGTCGACGCCAGAGTTCCGAGGATGCAGTCCAGGCTCGGCGGTCCATAGCGGTTGCTTCAAGATCCCCTGGCTTTATTCCACACTTCTTAAGTGACTCTTTAAGATGGTCCTTGTACCTCCGTTTTTGGCCTCCAGGTTTCCTGCTGGCTCCCAGGAGCTGACCATATAGGGTCTGTCTTGGGAGGCGGTGTTCAGGCATCCTAATGACGTGCCCGACCAGCGGAGTTGGCGCTGCAGCAAGGTTGCTTCCACACTGGTTGTCTGGGTACGTTGAAGGATGGTTATGTGGGGTATGCGGTCCTGCCAGGTGACTTTAGTATGCGCTGGAGGCAATTGATGTTAAACGCTTCCAGCTGGCGTATGTGGCGTCGGTAGGGGTCCATGTATCGGCACTGTACAATAAGGTGGAGACGCAGACTGCTTGGTAGACTGCTACCTTTGTAGACAGCTTTAAATTGCTGTTCTCAAAAACGCGAGATCGCAATCTGCCATAGGAAGAGGAAGCACGATTGATTCGTGCTTGGATGTCGTCATCAATTTGGCAGTTTGATGCAAGGATGCTGCCGAGGTAGCAGAACTGGTGGACCACCTTTAGTGGCATGCCATGGATACTGAACACTGGGGGAGTGGATACAGGAGCTGAAGTCTGGACAATAATTTCTGTCTTCTGGGTGTTGATCTGAAGGCCAATGGCACTGTAGATTTCAGCTCTGGATAAGAGAGTCTGCTAAATGCCTGAAACGTTAAAATGTAAATGTACAGTAATGACATGCTCTAATCTCCTGCCTGTTTCAGCCGAGTGGAGCGTGTGATTGGTCATGAGAAGGTCAGAGGAGCTGTGATTGGTTGTGAGAAAGTGAGTGGAGCGTGTGATTGGTCGTGCGAAGCGGAGGGGAGCGTGTGATTGGTCGTGCGAAGCGGAGTGGAGCTGTGATTGGTCGTGCGAAGCGGAGGGGAGCGTGCGATTGGTCGTGAGAAGAATGTAATGTAATGTAATTGGTCTCCCTGATTGTCCACTTCCACCCAAAATGATGCTCTCATTTGACAATTCTTTACTTGTTCCCTTAAAGTATACAGGTACCTTTAGGTTTCCAAAATAAAGGAAACACCAACATAATGCCTACATTGCAGGCATTTATCAGACGCTCTTATCCAGAGGGACTTACACAGTTTACATTTATTTACATACAATCCATTTATACAGCTGAATATTAACTGAAGCAATTCAGGTTAAGTACCTTTAGCTCAAGGGTACAACGGCAGTGTCCCACCTGGGGATTGAACCTGCAACCTTAACGTTACAAGCCCAGCTCCCCTAACCATTACACTACACTGCCTGCCTAAAGAGAGCGTTGAACCACCAGAACAGCCTCTATTAACCTTGGCATAGATTCTTCTAGAGTCTGGAACTCCATTTGAGGGATAAAACATCAAATGGCCATGGCATATGGTTTACATTGTTTTCATGCTCATCGAACCATTCAGTGACAACTTGTGCCCTCAGGCATTGTCATCCTGGAAGAGACCACTCCCATCAGGATAGAAATGCTTCACCACAGGATGAAGGTGATTACTCAGAATGGCTTTGTATTTATTGATGTTTACCTTGCCCTCTATGGGGTTGAGTGAACCTAAACCATGCCAAAAAATGCACCCCACACCATAACAGAGCCGCAAGAACCCTTCACTTACTCACGTGTTTCCTTTATTTGGTCATATGTATGTATATGTGTATGTATATATATATAAAAAGATGCCAATGAGAATATTTTGGAAATACCCTTTGATACATAAGCCCTCCACACCCCCTCTAATGCATAACATGGGTCAAAAATGACCCGTCATCAATAAAGACATACTATAAAAATAATTTTATAATAATTTTGTTAAAATAATGATTTTAGCAGTGATTTGGTCTACACAAGAATCCATTGATATTTGAAATATGTTTTTTTGTCACTTTTCAGCACATATACACATATCTGATAACTGTCAATTTTCAGATTGAAAGTCTTCCTATTGTCTCTGTAATATACTTTGGGGGTAAAATCTGGGACGACTGGGACCAGCCATGCCAGCCCTCTGGATGAAGAACATCAAAAGCACAAAGATCAAAAGGTTCCTTATCAAAAACAAGTTACCTGGATTGCTGAGTGATAAAATACATTTATTCCAAAGATATAGCAAATAAACACTCAAGTGTGCATAAACGTGTGTTCTATAGTAGTGTGTGTGTGTGTGTGTGTGTGTGTGTGAGTGTGTGTGTGTTCTATAGTAGTGTGTGTGTGTGTGTGTGTGTGTGTGTGTGTGTGTGTGTGTGTTCTATAGTAGTTGTGTGTGTGTTCTATAGCAGTGAGTGTGTGTGTGTGTTCTATAGTAGTGTGTGTGTGTGTGTGTGTGTGTGTGTGTGTGTTCTATAGCAGTGAGTGTGTGTGTGTGTTCTATAGTAGTGTGTGTGTGTGTGTGTGTTCTATAGTAGTGAGTGTGTGTTCTATAGCAGTGAGTGTGTGTTCTATAGCAGTGAGTGTGTATAATAATAATACTAATAATAAACAAAAACAAGAATCAACTTTATCGTAAATTTCTGATTGCCGGTCGAATCGTTACAGCAATGAAACAGTGGGGCACATTGGCCTAACTTGTGCAATAAAACAGTGCAATAAAACAACAGTTTTGGTCACATGTGGATGGAGAAACACAGTGGCTGGCTTGGGGAACAGTCCTTTGGCGCCCTCTGTTGTTGTGAATGAATATTTACGTTAAAAAATGTTGGGCCGCGAATATAAGACTTTTTCAGACTTTTTCTAGGAAAAAAACCCTGTCTTATATTCAGGTCAGTACGGTATATATATATACATATATATATGACCTTCATGTTTATTTTCATGCCTAGGATTTTTTCCTGTTTGTCTCCCAATTTAGTGGCCAATTACACCCTCTATTTCCACCCTCACACGAGTCCGCTGCTCGTCTCTACGACGCAAGCTAATTCCTAGAGGGCAGCGAAACTCTGCTTCCTTCGAGACGGAATTTGCCCACCCACGTTCTGGAGGCACCCTTACGCGGTCAAACACCCCCCCGATCGAGGCTGATGACCAGATCCGGTCTGGTAGTCCACTGAGTGAGTTTGGAAAAACACTCTTCAAATAATTGACGCAGCCAGATTACAACTGGTATCAAACTGGTTATCATAAAACATCCACACAGGAGAGCTGCCTCCAGCCCTGATTCTACTGGCCTTGTTATAAAAATAACCCCCCACCCCCTCCCTTATTGCACGAGCACAGCTGGGATTAAACAGCCTGCAATGATTACTGTCTCCTGGAGCGCTCCTATCAATCAATCAATCAATTAGAGTCTCCTGCAGCGCTCCTATCAATCAATCAATTAGAGTCTCCTGGAGCGTTCCTATCAATCAATCAATTTTTTACAGTTAAAAAAATAATTAAACATACATTTTTTTGTTCAATTTTTGGTACAATATATATATTTTTTTATTACTTTATTTTTCCTTTTATATATTTTTTTCTTTTTTACATTTTTTACATATATTTTGTTTTGTCACATTTTTTTGTTCAATATTTTTTTTATACAGATTTTTTTGTTGACATGTTTTGTCCATTTTTTTGGAGTAATTTTAGATTTTTGTCATTTTTAAATGTTTTTTGTTTTTTTCACTGACATTTTGAGGGTTTTTTTAGAAGCCTTTATCAATGTTGAGCCTGCGATCCTATCAATCAATCAATTAGAGTCTCCCTGCAGCGCTCCTATCAATCAATCAATTAGAGTCTCCCTGCAGCGTTCCTATCAATCAATCAATCAGAGTCTCCCTGCAGCGTTCCTATCAATCAATCAATTTTTTTACAATAAAAAAAAAAATTAAACATACATTTTTTGTTAAATTTTTTGGTACAATATATATATATTTTAATTACTTTATTTTTCCTTTTATATATTTTTTTCTTTTTACATTTTTTACATATATATTTTTTTGTCCATTTTTTTTGGAGTAATTTTTGATTTTGTCATTTTTAAATGTTTTTTTGGTTTTTTCACTGAAATTTTGAGGTTTTTCTTTTTCAATTTTTTTCAAAATGTTTTATTTTTAATTTTTTAATTTTTGGTACAAATATTGTATTTTTTTCACTGAAATTTTGAGTATTTTTTTAGAAGCCTTTATCAATGTTGAGCCTGCGATCCTATCAATCAATCAATTAAAGTCTCCTGCAGCGCTCCTATCAATCAATCAATTACTGTCTCCTGCAGCGCTCCTATCAATCAATCAATTAGAGTCTCCTGGAGGGCTCCTATCAATCAATCAATTAGAGTCTCCCTGCAGCGCTCCTATCAATCAATCAATTAGAGTCTCCTGCAGCGTTCCTATCAATCAATCAATTTTTTTACAATTAAAAAAAATAATTAAACATACATTTTTTTTTTAAATTTTTTGGTACAATATATATATTTTTAATTACTTTATTTTTCCTTTTATATATTTTTTCTTTTTACATTTTTTACATATATTTTTTTTGTCAATTTTTTTGTTCAATATTTTTTATATAGATTTTTTTGTTGACATTTTTTGTCCATTTTTTTGGGAGTAATTTTTGATTTTGTCATAAAAAAAAAAAAATATATATTTTTAAGTCCGGCCCATTCCAAACAGTGAACAGTGAAGCGTCACGACTACTCTACACCAGAAGGCAGCTTGTTTAAACGTACACAAGCGTCCGGGAAGACCCTAAAGAAGGCATTAAGGTGGTCAAGCTTTGCGTGTACAGTACATGAATATGCACCTGCCCTTGAGTCCTAGATCCTGCGAGAAGTGTGAGCTGCCCCCATCAACCCTCACCCCCACGCCAACCCCAGTTCCTGGATCTGGAACCCTCTCCGCGTGGTTTAGCCCCCCCCCCGCTGACTACCTAACTCAGGAGGGGCAAGGTCTTTCAGCCCTGAGCCACCTTGGACTGACCATGACATGGTCTTTTTTGGACATACCCTGTGCCGGCCAGAAGAGGATGGGCTCCCCCTTTTAGTCTGGTTCCTCCCAAGGTTTCTCCTACCAAGGGAGTTTTCCTTGCCACTGTTGCCGTTAGGCTTGCTTTTGGGGGAGGGGGTCTAGGCCTGGGTTCCCCCTCTGTTAAGCGTTTTGTGACAATTCTATTGTGAAAAGCGCTGTACAAATAAACTTGATTTGATTTGATTTGATTACTAAGAGCGATATCTTCAGAACGCTGAACACTGTGCATTCACCATCAGCAGGGGGAGTCACTCCAGTCCTGGGTGGTCTTTGAGCACAGATGGTCTTTATCTCCTGCTTCCCAAGAAACGCATCTCTGTTCCGTGACAAATGAACCATTAAGACATCTCATTAAGACACAAAGTTGTCATCGGGGGGGGGGAAAAGAGACAAGATCTCCCAGGAGATTCTGCACTTTGGGAATTTTTATCTTCCAAGAAGCCTGTTCACCATAATTATTTTATTTTTCCTGTCCCTTCTTCTTGCTTTTGTTCTTATTTTAAAGGGATTGCTCATTTATTACCAATTAATTCACTATATCATCTTCGTTGCGCCATTTGTCCAGCTGGCGAACGGCCAGCCTCGTTGTTATTGTAAACGAATGCACCATGTGTTCATTTCCACAGGTTTTGGTTGTTATGATGTAAACCTCCTAAAAATGTGTGTTTTAATTTGTCCCCGAGTGTCTCCATCTGTTTGAACAACTTGCTGTTAAAATGTGTCCAAACCAGCGCATGTGAGATACCGCCAAGCAATCGGCACACTTCCAACGCATATGGAAATGCCCTTTTTTCTATTTCGATTTCCTTTGCTTCATATGAGGGTGGCACAGCAGTGTGGTGGTTAAGGGGAACTGGACTTTTAACTCAGAGGTTGCAGGTTCAAAACATCCAACTGTATAAATGGATGTTTTATATGGGAGGGAGGGAGGGAAATACATTTTTTAGGAGTTTAGGAAGAAACAAAAATGATCCTGTCTAAAATTATTGTTCCAGAATATAGCAAAAAAGGGGAGGGGAGGGGGAAAGATAATTGATGACTTTATAAAGCAGGTGCACGACTTGGAAGGCAGAATTGTTTTTATCTTGGATGACGACTTTCACAGTACTCTTTAAAGACATGATGACGCCTCTCTAATGTACCAATCTTTCCTCTTTCCTTCCTCCCCTCTCATCCCTTCTTCCACCTGGCAGAAAGTTTCCTTCCTCCCCTCTCATCCCTTCTTCCACCTGGCAGAAAGTTTGGGAGTTAGCAGTACCTGTGTTTTTTAATCTTTCTGGTTTTTATAATAGTTTTTTCCCCAATTGTTTTTTAAAAATTGCTCTCTTTCAAAAGATTTTTTCTTTCATTAAAACTGCAGCAATTAAACAAAGTTAATTGTGGAGAGTGACTGTGGTGGTTTTTGATGTGAGAGAGAGAAAATCGCAGGATATATTTTGGTATTTTTTACTTGCTGGGGGATGTTGAGCAGACATTCTTCACAGATTTTAATAACGTCAGTACAGAAACAGGTAGAATTCATGTCCCAAGATAAAACAATGTATATATATATATATATAAATTATTCATTGACAGAACACCTAATTGTTTTTGATCATATTTAAAGTTTAGCCTCCGATTTAATTGTATTTTTATTTATCCTGTTATTTATTTATCCTATCAGTCTATCACACACACACACACACACACTCACACTCACACACACACACACACACACACACACACACACACACACACACACACACACACACACACACACACACACACACACACAGACACACAGACAGACAGACCCACACACACACACACACACACACAGACACACAGACAGACAGACCCACACACACACACACACACATAGACACACAAGCACGCACACACACACACACACACACTCACACTCACACACACAAACACAAACACACACACACACACACTCACACTCACGCACACGGACATGCACACACATGCACACACACACTCACACTCACACACACACACACACACACACACACACACACACACACACACACACACACACACACACTCTCTCACACTCACACACACAAACACACACACACACACTCACACACACACACTCACACACACACACACACACACACACACACAGATGTCCCCTTCTTTGTGATAGCCGCCCCCCAGTGTCGAACGTTGTAACTGCTAGACCACCCGGGAGGCCGAAAACAATATTACAGAACATCCAGAAGCACAGAGGCAGGGCGTTTATATCAAAGACGCTGTGCGTTTAGAGATGAGAGAGAGAGACAGGGTGTTTATATCAAAGACGCTGTGCATTTAGAGATGAGAGAGAGAGACAGGGTGTTTATATCAAAGACGCTGCATTTATAGATGAGAGAGAGAGACAGGGTGTATATCATTATTTTTATTTATTTTTTTTCCTGTAATTTATTTTTAATTTTTTATTAAATATATTTTTTTTTGTTCAATTTTTATATATATATTTTTTCATTTATGTATTTTTCCTTTTATAATTTTTTCTTTTTAAATTTTTACATATATATTTTTTTGTCCAATTTTTTTTTCAATATTATTTAAAAAAAAATCTTTGCTGACATTTAGCTTTTTTTTAAATTTTTCACAATTTTTAAAAATGTTTTATTTTTATAAATTTTTTTCATTTTTGGTACAATTATTTTATTAGTTAATATCAAAGACGCTGTGCGTTTAGAGATGAGAGAGAGACAGGGCGTTTATATCAAAGACGCTGTGCGTTTAGAGATGAGAGAGAGAGACAGGGCGTTTATATCAAAGACGCTGTGCGTTTAGAGATGAGAGAGAGAGACAGGGCGTTTATATCAAAGCAGCTGTGCGTTTAGAGATAGCAGCTGTGCGTTTAGAGATGAGAGAGAGAGACAGGCTGTTTATATCAAAGACGCTGCGTTTAGAGATGAGAGAGAGAGACAGGCTGTATATCATTATTTTTATTTATTTTTTTCCTGTAATTTATTTATTATTTTTATTAAATATATATTTTTTTGTTCAATTTTTATATATTTTTTTTCATTTATGTATTTTTCCTTTTATAATTTTTTTTTTTTTAAATTTTTACATATATATTTTTTTTTGTCCAATTTCTTTTGTTCAATATTATAAAAAAAAAAAAAACTTTTTTTTTTGCTGACATTTTTGTCCAATTTTTGATTTTGTCAATTTAAAAGTTTTTTTTTTCACTGACATTGAGCTTTTTTTTTTAAAAATTCACAATTTTTTAAAATGTTTTATTTTTATTAATTTTTTTCATTTTTGGTACAATTATTTTATTAGTTTATATCAAAGCAGCTGAAGCATTTAGAGATGAGAGAGAGAGACAGGGCGTTTATATCAAAGCAGCAGTGCATTTAGAGATGAGAGAGAGAGACAGGCTGTTTATATCAAAGCAGCTGTGCATTTAGAGATGAGAGAGAGAGACAGGGCGTTTATATCAAAGACGCTGTGCGTTTAGAGATGAGAGAGAGAGACAGGCTGTTTATATCAAAGAGCGGAAGAGCTGTGCATTTGTTATTTTTTAAAATTTGTTTCTGATTTTATCCCATTTTCTCCCATTTTGGTAGCCAATTAGACCCGCTATTTTTACGTCAATCCCCCCCTAGTAATGTGAGTTCGCTGCCGTAGTCCTGCGACCGGTAGTGACGAAGCGAAGTGACGCCTCTTACGAGACGGCACCCGCAGCCCGTCGACCGAACCCCGGTACTTACAGGGCCACTCTTATACGCAGCGAACATCCTGACGGCTTCCCTCCCCCTCCCTGGGGCAGGCAGCCAATCGCCGCACCCTGGTGGCACTCCCGGCCAGAGCCGACACTTGGCGAGACGGGGAATTGAACCCCGGTCTCCGTGGCCAGCATCGGACATTGTAACCACTGGACCACGCGGGAGGCCACCTGAAGCTGTGCGTTTAGCGATGAGAGAGAGAGACAGGCTGTTTATATCAAAGACGCTGTGCATTTAGAGATGAGAGAGAGAGACAGGCTGTTTATATCAAAGACGCTGAAGCTGTGCGTTTAGCGATGAGAGAGAGAGACAGGCTGTTTATATCAAAGACGCTGTGCATTTAGAGATGAGAGAGAGAGACAGGGTGTTTATATCAAAGACGCTGTGCATTTAGAGATGAGAGAGAGAGACAGGCTGTTTATATCAAAGCAGCTGTGCGCTTAGAGATGAGAGAGAGAGACAGGGCGTTTATATCAAAGACGCTGTGCGTTTAGAGCTGAGAGAGAGACAGGCTGTTTATATCAAAGCAGCTGTGCATTTAGAGATGAGAGAGAGAGACAGGGCGTTTATATCAAAGACGCTGTGCGTTTAGAGATGAGAGAGAGAGAGGGCGTTTATATCAAAGACGCTGTGCGTTTAGAGATGAGAGAGAGAGGCAGGGTGTATATCATTATTTTTATTTATTTTTTCCTGTAATTTATTTTTTATTTTTTATTAAATATATATTTTTTGTTCAATTTTTATATATATATTTTTCATTTATGTATTTTTCCTTTTATAACTTTTTTCTTTTTACATTTTTTACATATATATATTTTTTTGTCCAATTTTTTTTTCAATATTATTTAAAAAAATAAAAATCTTTTTTGCTGACATTTTTTGTCCAATTTTAGATTTTGTCATTTTTAAAATGTTTTTTTTTCACTGACATTGAGCTTCTTTTTTTATTTTTCACAATTTTTTAAAATGTTTTATTTTTATAAATTTTTTTCATTTTTCGTACAATTATTTTATTAGTTTATATCAAAGCAGCTGTGCATTTAGAGATTAGAGAGAGAGACAGGGCGTTTATATCAAAGACGCTGTGCGTTTAGAGATGAGAGAGAGAGACAGGGCGTTTATATCAAAGACGCTGTGCGTTTAGAGATGAGACAGGGCGTTTATATCAAAGACGCTGTGCGTTTAGAGATGAGACAGGGCGTTTATATCAAAGACGCTGTGCGTTTAGAGATGAGAGAGAGAGACAGGGCGTTTATATCAAAGACGCTGTGCGTTTAGAGATTAGAGAGGGAGGCAGGGTGTATATCATTATTTTTATTTATTTTTTTCCTGTAATTTTTTTTTTATTTTTTATTAAATATATTTTTTTTATTTATGTATTTTTCCTTTTATAATTTTTTTCTTTTTAAATTTTTACATATATATATTTTTGTCCAATTTTGAGATGAGACAGGCGTTTATATCAAAGACGCTGTGCGTTTAGAGATGAGAGAGAGACAGGGCGTTTATATCAAAGACGCTGTGCGTTTAGAGATTAGAGAGGGAGGCAGGGTGTATATCATTATTTTTATTTATTTTTTCCTGTAATTTATTTTTATTTTTTATTAAATATATTTTTTTATTTATGTATTTTTCCTTTTATAATTTTTTTTCTTTTTAAATTTTTTACATATATATATTTTTTGTCCATTTTTTTTCAATATTATTTAAAAAAAAACTTTTTTTTTTTGCTGACATTTTTTGTCCAATTTTTGATTTTGTCATTTTAAAATGTATTTTTTTTTTCACTGACATTGAGCTTTTTTTTAATTTTTCACAATTTTTTAAAATGTTTTATTTTTATTAATTTTTTTCATTTTTGGTACAATTATTTTATTCGTTTATATCAAAGCAGCTGTGCATTTAGAGATGAGAGAGAGAGACAGGGCGTTTATATCAAAGACGCTGCATTTAGCAAAGGCTGTTTCTCATTGTGATTGATTTAACACAGGTGGGCATTACTGAGTGTGAGATGGAGGGTTCATATTGACTGTAATATGCTCTGGGATTCTGGATACACAGATTTGAGTATTTGATCAACCCTTGGGTTATATCAACAGACTACACTACATTTGTGTGTGGGTGTGTATGCGTGTGTGTGTGTGTGTCTGAGTCTGTGTGTGTGTGTGTGTGTGTGTGTGTGTGTGTATGTGTGTGTGTGTGTGTGTGTGTGTGCATGTACATCTGACAGAAAATCAGTTGAGAATACGTAGATCAAACTGACCTTACACCTGCTACATTGAGTAATAATAATAATATAATATATGCCATTTAGCAGACGCTTTTATCCAAAGTGACTTACAGTAGTGAGTGCATACATTTTTCTGTATATGTGGCCCCAATGGGAGTATGATATTATTATTATTTTATACTATATAATTTGCTCATTGATTTTTGATATTAAAGTTGCCTAAATAAAAAGCCCCCACACTTAGAATTATTAAAAACCGGACTCTTAATTTTGAATTTTGAATTCATGTAACTGGGACTCCTGGCGCAGACAGATTTTGAATCGCGGCTGGAGTGGGAAATTTGCAATCTGCAGGGATGGTGCCAGAGATTGTTTTCTTGGTGGTGCTACGGTGGGGCTATTGCCATTTCTGCTGGTGCTATGAGCCCCCCCTTGCCTTTGCAATGTAGGGAGAGTGAAAGTAAAACTTACTTAAGTACAGTAATAAGTCAAAGTGTGCATTTGACCACGGTAGGAGTCGTCTCGTTGCGTTCTAGTGAGTGTTGGTTACCCGGCGTTAGATTTCGTGCGTAGTTTTCAGCGTTCACTGCCTGTCTCAGCCTGTCTCTCTTCCAATCTTACGCAAGAGACTCAAAACCCACCAGAGAGAGAGAGAGAGAGAGAGAGAGAGAGAGAGAGAGAGAGAGAGACAGAGAGAGAGAGAGAGAGAGAGAGAGAGAGAGAGAGAGAGAGAGAGAGAGAGAGAGAGAGAGAGAGAGAGAGAGAGAGAGGAGAGAGAAAGAGAGAGAGAGAGACAGAGAGAAAGAGAGAGAGAGAGAGAGAAAGAGAGAAAGAGAGAGAGAGAAGAGAGAGAGACAGAGAGAGAGAGAGAGAGAGCGAGAGAGAGAGAGAGAGAGAGAAAGAGAGAGAGAGAGAGAAAGACACACACACACACAAACACACACACACACAGAGACACACACACACAGACACACAGACACACACACACAAACACACACACACACACACACACAGAGACACAGAGACACAGAGTTGTAATTGTTTTGAATTGAGTCTTGTTTTTGTCAAGAGTTGCTTTAATAAATCATTGTTTTGTTGGTAATATTGCCTCCTCTGGGTTATTTAACCTGCCTATGCCCTCTGCAGGGTCCGTGAGTGTTGCCCAACCCCTAGGGACACCACACCGTATACGTTTCTATAAATACTTAAAAATGACAAAATGCACATGTAACAATAAACGTAAAGAACATCAAAGCAATGTTCAATAAAATTGAAAATTGTCTCTAAATCTTGGATTCCTCAAAATAGCCACCCTTTGCTTTGATACAATCCTCACAAACATGGGCCATTCGGTTAATACGTTTCAGCAGGAAATCACCCGACATGTCTTCCCAGCTCTCCTGCAGCAATTCCCAGAGACACTTGTGGGGTACTTTGCTTTGACTCTTCTGTCCAGTTCGTCCCATACAAGTTCTATGGGATTGAGGTCTGGACACTGGGCAGGCCAGGTCATTAGTCTGAGTTGTCCTTCATGTTCCTCCTTCACCAGATAGTTCTTGCACAACTTCAAGGTGTGTTTCGGGGTCGTTACCTTGCTGAAGAATGAAGGAGTTTAGCCCGATTAGCCGTAATCCAGATGGAAGGTGTACTCAAACGTTTGACTGGTACTGTGTATAATTACTTTGATGCAACTGTACACATGTATGACACTGATTAAACATTTGAGCCAAAATACAAATTCCTTGTACAGTATATTCAGACATGGAAAGAGGGGAAAGTTGATCCTCTGCTAGAAGCGATTAGTAATTTCACACAGAACGTGTCTGAGGGCCCTGTTCCAACATGCAGGCTCGGGCAGTTTCTGCGTCTGTCTCTCTTCACTCAGCAGCCGTCGCAGTATCCATGTTCGAGGCCCTACAGGGGCCACACCAGAGAGGCGAGCGGGGACTCTTCATTCTTAATTCATGTAAGATTATCAAACACGATGTTTTGTTACTTTCCACAGGTTGTTTTTTTGCTGTCACTTTTTTCCAGGAGAATATTTTATCATGTATTTTCTCTTATTCATTATTAATGTCCCTCAGTGGCGTACTTAAATCTGCATTTCATTAGCATTCTGTCTCATCTCTGTCTGTGGGAGAATCTCTGCTGTCACACACAGGAACCGGCTGAGCTGAGCTTGCCACAGTCATTTCACTTCCTGGTTTTTTATGGTACTGAAAAACTAAATAAGGTTCTCTCTGTCTCTCTCTCTCTCTCTCTCTCTCTCTCTCTCTCTCTCTCTCTCTCTCTCTCTCTCTCTCTCTCTCTCTCTCTCTCTCTCTCTCTCTCTCTGTCTCTCTCTGTCTCTCTCTGTCTCTCTCTGTGTTTCTCTCTCTCTCTGTCTTTCTCTCTCTCTCTCTCTGTCTGTCTCTATCTTTCAGTTCATGGAATCAAAACAGATTTAATTGGGATTTGTTGCCACCAATCAACACAAAATACTCTATAATATATATATATATATAAACAAATCTAAAGCTTTTTCTTAATGAATTACAAATAAAAAAAGACTTTGTAGAAGCACCTTTAGCTGTGATTCTCTACCATCTCTGCAATTTTCACACATACATTTTTTACTAAATTGCTCGAGCTCCATCAGGTTGGATGGGGACCGTTGGTGAACAGCAGGGAGGTGAATCAGTTTTATACCCACTGTATATTGCTCCATAGGACAGAGAGAGAGAGAGAGAGAGAGAAATAGAGAGAGGGAGAAAGAGAGAGAGGTATTGCAAGAAATAGTACAGAAACGATCATCTGACCTCCGATGACTGAAACGCAAAGCATACCAAATTGGATTATTGCTCGTCACTTACCGAGGCGGTTAAAAGGGTTCACCAGACGGCATCGATCGAGCGATGCAACGCGCGTGCTACGAGTTCCTGTGGGACTAACGACCGTCAATCATGCTGTTACGGACAGAAATCAACCTGCGTTGTAATAACCAGGCGTACAATATCGGACGTACCACTAAGCCACTTAATCAACAACCACAACCCGTAAGGAGTACCAGTGAAACAGTGGTATAGAAAAGTTAAACATATATTTATTAATATGTATACATTTAATGCTTGTTCTCTCTATTTATAACATGGAAGTCCCTTAAAAGATAAATTAGTTAGATTAGATTAATAAGTGTGCATTTTATATATATTAAAATTAGTTTTCTGATTTTCTCCCATTTTTCTCCCAATTTGGTAGCCAATTAGACCCGCTATTTTTACGTCAATCCCCCTAGTAATGTGAGTTCGCTGCCGTAGTCCTGCGACCGGTAGTGATGGCGAAGTGACGCCTCTTACGAGACGGCACCCGCAGGCCGTCGACCGAACCCCGGTATTTACAGGGCCACTCTTATGCGCAGCGAACGTCATGTCGGCTCCCCTCCCCTCCCTGAGGCGGACAGCCAATCGCCGCCCCCTGGTGGCACTCCGGCCAGAGCCGACACTTGGCGAGACGGGGAATTGAACCCCGGTCTCCGTGGCCAGCGTCGGACGTTGTAACCACTGGACCACGCGGGAGGCCATAAGTGTGCATTTTAATTGCCCCAAAACACGTGTAAATCCTGAGGAATCACACCCCGGGCGTGGAGCCGTGGCAACAATATCACCGTGGCTCTGAGCGATTCTTCACCGAGACGGCTCTCCCCGAGAACGCCACGGGATGACAAATACGAGAGGCCCGAGCGCAGCACATTATGAGACGCATTAATACGATGCCACACGTCGGCGATATTTCATATCGCGTGCCTGGGGGGGAGGTGTTCGATCGCAGCGGGGGTTGTGTTGAAGATACTGATGGAGTCAGCGGGCACGTGGAGTGCTATCCGCTGCCCCACCATACTGCCCCACACATACTGCCCCACACTTACTGCCCCACACATACTGCCCCACACATACTGCCCCACACATGCTGCCCCACACATACTGCCCCACACATGCTGCCCCACACATGTTGCCCCACACACTGCCCCACACATACTGCCCCACACATACTGCCCCACACTTGATCTTACCATTTCTCATATCTTCATGTTTCTCGCTTCACAAGATGGAAACTTGGCTGTTTGGTGTAAATATTGATATTTTGTAGCAGGTGCAAGTGTAAAAATGACGCTTTATCTCTTTTCATGTTGGTCTGTTACAGAATGGATGTAACAGGGGCCTACACCAGCCAGGTGCAGCTGTTGATTGGTGCAAACACAATTCTACTGCGCCAAAATAAAAGTGGATCTGAATGAATATTTTTTAAAGGTTTAACAGAAAGCATGGAAATAGTGGAGTACACAAAACAAGCAGAACCAAAACCTGAACCTGAACCTGAAAGAGAACTCTCCTTTAAAAAAATAAAAAATAAAATAAAGATAAAGAATACTGTTTGTAAACATTTCATTGCATTACATTACATTACATTACAGGCATTTGGCAGACGCTCCTATCCAGAGCGACGTACAACAAAGTGTTAACCGTAGTCAAGAACAGTTTAGCTGAAAGCCACCCTAGTGGGAAGTACAGTTCCTGGGTGCTAGGCGCAACCACATAGTTAAACTAGGACCCTGTAGGTAAATCTGTAGCCACAATTCAAAGGCAGCAATAAAGCAATCAATGGAGAAAATAATGCCTAAGCCTAATACAATACAAACAAGTAGACGTGTAAACTAAGCAACTATGTCCCTAAG
>JAINUG010000779.1:25000-40000 GCA_029706075.1 Aldrovandia affinis
TTTCAACCTAAAAGACCCCTTTCGGCCTCCCAGGTGGTCTACTGGTTTCAACGCTCGACGCTGGCCACTGCGACTGGGGTTCAATTCCACCGGCCGCGCCAGAGTCTGCTCTGGTCAGGAGCGCCACCGGGGGGCGGCTGTCCACCCCAGGGAGGGGGAGGGAAGCCGACATGAGTTCGCTGCGTATAGGAGTGGCTCTGTAGTACCGGCGTTATGGTCGACGGCTTGGCAAGTGCCGGCTCGGAGTAGACAATACTTTGCCTTTGCAACTGCCGGTCACAGGGCTACAGCAGTAAACTCACAATATTGAGGATTGGATGGGATTGAATAGAAAAATAGAGGGTGTAATTGTCAAAAAAATTGGGAGAAAAAAAAGTGAAACAATTTGTGAAAAAAGGTAAAAAAAACCAAAACGGCCTTACTTCTGTTCCTCAAGTTCAGGCATCGTTCTGAGATTTCTCCGGTTTGGAGAGTGGCGGCTGTGTTGGGCCTCTCCCTCTGTGGTCCATACTCTCCCTCCACCTGTGAGAGCGGATGTGTCTTCCTCACCTATATTTTCAGTTCAGGTGCGCATTAATGAAACAGCCGTTCACACACTGGAGAGGTCGTGCACACTGAATACGTGGCTTTCTTTGGGAGAGGGGGATTTTTGTTTTTTTTTTTTTTATGTGTGTGAGAATTCATTAACAGGCACAGCAGCTCACACACACTGGCGCGTTGCATGCTATGTCATTGTTGAGTGTGGGGGGAGGTGATGGAGGGGAGATATGTGCCCATGAGTTGGCTCCACCTCCAAGCCTTATATGGAGGTCTGGAGGAAATAGGAAATAAAGGGAAAAGCTGACTTCTCGGGAATAAAAGAGCCAACTAGCTAATTGCCAAGTACTCTGAGGGAAACGCGTGGAGAGTTTCTATTGTGGATTAGATTTGTGTATGACCTGGATTGTTTTTGACTTACTGAATTGTTATCGCGAATATTGGGAATTGTGAATATTAAAACGGATGTAAGAGATTCATCTGTGGTGAGTGACAGGGGACTGGTGGGATAGTGGACAGGCCTGTGGTTGGTGACAGGGCTCTGGTGTGGGATAGTGGGACAGGCCTGTGGTGAGTGACAGGGGACTGGTGGGATAGTGGACAGGCCTGTGGTTGGTGACAGGGCTCTGGTGTGGGATAGTGGGACAGGCCTGTGGTTGGTGACAGGGGACTGGTGGGATAGTGGACAGGCCTGTGGTTGGTGACAGGGGGCTGGTGTGGTGAGTGACAGGCTTGTGGTGGTGAC
The DNA here is from genome assembly GCA_029706075.1 of Aldrovandia affinis. Lineage (NCBI taxonomy): Eukaryota > Metazoa > Chordata > Actinopteri > Notacanthiformes > Halosauridae > Aldrovandia > Aldrovandia affinis. The sequence continues at coordinate 26,283 of JAINUG010000779.1, forward strand.
AGGGGACTGGTGGGATAGTGGACAGGCCTGTGGTTGGTGACAGGGGGCTGGTGTGGTAAGTGACAGGCTTGTGGTGGTGACAGGGGACTGGTGGGATAGTGGACAGGCCTGTAGTGGTGACAGGGGGCTGGTGTGTTGAGTGAGAGGCCTGTGGTTGGTGACAGGGCTCTGGTGTGGGGTTGGACAGGCCTGTAGTGCTCATGTAGAATGAAAGAGGTGAGATAACCTGAGCTCATCACATCCAAGACGCTGATAAAGTGCCGCATCGGCGCATTCTGAGGATAACTACTTAATAAAACATCTAATGGGTGCATGAACATGACTGAAATTGAATTTTTTAAATAAAAAAATATAAATCTCACCTTGATTTAATTTGCAACGACGTGCATCCGGAATGGTTGTGGAACGTCAGTGTGTGACTTTTTGGTTCTACTTAAAAAAGGAAAAAGAAAAAGAACTGGCTGTCACTAAAGTCAAGTTATTAAAGAAAAATAAGAAGATTGAACACATGACATGTCAGTACCAGCATCTGAATATCTGTCTGAATCCCACTTAAGGGACAAACTAGCTGGTTAGAATTTAAATATCCACCAAGTTTAAATATATTTAAATGGACTCTTATTAGTCATAGCCCTGCCTTCAGAGCTCGAAGGCAGATTTATAGAGTTTTCTATTTTTCTACTTTCTCTTTCTACTGTTTTTCTCCCCATTTTTGCATCCAATTACACCCTCTTTTTTCAGGTCAACCAACCCACTCCCTCATATATCTTACGTATATATAACCTGTAACCTTTAGAATAGACTTTAAGGTCCTCCTTCTCACTTACAAAGCTCTAAATGGACAAGGACCTAACTACATAGCTAAATCTCTTACAAATTACACACCAGCTAGAACACTGAGATCATCAGATGCAGGTCTATTAGAGATCACCAGAAACTGTCATAAGAAGGTTGGTGATGCGGCCTTTGTCAACTACGCCCCAAAATTATGGAACACATTACCCATAAATACCAGGGAAGCCAACACACTAGACATTTTCAAAAGACAACTTAAAACCTATCTTTTTACCAAAGCTTTTGATTAACTCTGACTTAAGAGAACCCCCCCCCTAGGACCGACTCCCGACGGTCCAGGAAGAGCCGCTTGCCGAGCTTTAAACTCCCGGATGAGACCGGGATCCAGGATCTGTTTGGCCGAATCCAGGACCGATCCGCCGGTCCGTATCCTTCCCAGTCCACCAGGTACTGGACCCTGATTGCACTCGGCGGGACTGGAGGAGACGCCGAACGGTGTAAGCCGGATGACCGTCGATGAGACGAGGAGCCGGGGAGTTCTTGCCGGCTGAGTGTGTGCCCCAATGAGTAGAGGCCAAGGCGGGAGACATGAAATGTGGGATGTACCCGGTGCATCTCCGGAGGCAACAAGAGGCGGTAAGCCACCGGATTAACCCGGCGAATCACTTTGAACGGCCCCACAAAACGTGGAGCCAGCTTGCGGTTTTCTACCTTGAGAGGCAGGTCCCGGGAAGATAGCCAGACCCTCTGACCAGGACGAAAGGTGAGCCCTGGACAACGGAGGCGGTTGGCCTGGATACGGTTCTGTTGAGTGGTGCGCTCGATAGCTTGCCTAGCTCTTTTCCAGACCTGTCTGCAACGCCTTATGTGAAGTTCCGCTGAAGGCACCCCAGTTTCACTCTCCTGGTCGGGAAGATAGGCGGTTGGTAGCCAAACTGGACCTCAAATGGCGACATCCCTGTGGTGGAGCAGCGAAAAGAGTGTTGTGTGCATATTCGGCCCATGGGAGGTTGCGGCTCCAGGACATGGGGTTAGATGATGAAAGACACCGCAGGGTCGTCTCCATGTCCTGATTGACCGCTCCGTCTGCCCGTTGGACTGGGGTGGTAACCCGATGACAGACTGGCCGTAGCCCCGATGAGTGTGCAGAAGGCCCTCCAGAACCGGGCGGTAAACTGTGGTCCCCGGTCAGACACGATGTCGGTGGGAAGGCCGAACACCCGAAACACGTGTTCGACCACCAGTTCAGCGGTCTCCTGGGCTGAGGGTAGTTTGGGCAGGGCAATAAAACGACAGGCCTTGAGAAACGGTCCACCACCACCAAGACCGCGGTGTGACCGTGTGAGGAAGGTAGCCCTGTAACAAAGTCCATCGATATGTGAGACCATGGACGGCGGGGAATGGGTAGGGGTGGAGTAGTCCTTGAGAACGGGTCCGGGGTTTTTGTTTTGAGTGCAAGTGTTGCAGGCTAGGACAGAATGAACAGAACCTCCTTCTCCATCTTGGGCCACCAGAAAGCAGACGGAGAAATTCCAGGGTGCGTGACACCCCTGGGTGTCCGGTCAGATGGGAGTCGTGACCCCATTGCAGGACTTGTTTCCTTACTGCAGAGGGAGCGAATAAGCGGTTAGGTGGGATGTCTTCAGGACCTGGTTCCGCTTGTGAGGCTTCACGAACAATAGTTTCAATGCCCCACTGGATCGGGCGATGATGCGGCTGGGTGGGAGGATAGTGTCTACTGAGGCGACTGTTTCAGGAATCTCAAAAATCCGGGAGAGAGCGTCGGGTTTAAGATTTTTGGACCCCGGACGATAAGATAGGGTAAATTGGAACCGGTTAAAAACAGGGCCCACCTAGCTTGGCGTGAGTTCAACCGTTTGGCCTGCTGTAGGTACTCCAGATTCTTATGGTCGGTCCAAACAATGAACGGGTGAGCTGAACCCTCCAGCCAATGCCGCCATTCCTCCAGAGCTCTCTTTACAGCCAGCAGTTCGCGGTCTCCAATGTCGTAATTGCGCTCGGTGGCAGTCAAGCGATGGGACAGGAAGGCACATGGGCGAAGCTTGTTGTCAGGTTGTAATCGTTGAGAAAGAACAGCTCCAATCCCAGTGTTGGAAGCGTCAACTTCGACCACGAAGGGCAGAGCTGGGTCCGGAATGGTTAGGACAGGTGCTGAGGTGAAGCGCTGTTTAAGATGTTGGAAGGCTTGTTCGGCTTCGGGAGTCCAGATGAAGTCCTTAGCCTTCCCCCGGGTCAGGTCGGTGAGTGGCGCCGCCACTGTTCCGAAGTCCCGAATGAATCTCCGGTAGAAATTGGCGAAGCCAAGGAAACGTTGCACTTCTTTAATCGAGATGGGCGTGGCCAGTCTCGTACAGCTTGCGTCTTGATCGGATCCATTTGAATACTGCCTGCCTGTAGGATGAAACCCAGAAATGTGACGGTGGATGCATGGAACTCGCTTTTCTCAGCTTAACATATAATTGGTTACGCAGGAGCAGCTGTAGGACATGTCTCACATGTAATTCGTGTTCCTGAGCATTCCTGGAGAATATGAGGATGTCATCCAAGTATACGAACACAAAACGGTTGAGTACCTCTCTGTTGGAAAGACCGAACGGCATGACGAGGTATTCATAGTGCCCTGTAGGTGTGTTGAAGGCCGTCTTCACTCATCTCCTTCCCGAATGCGCACCAGGTTATATGCACACCGGAGGTCCAGTTTGGAGAAGATGGTGGCCCCCTGCAGCATCTCAAATGCCGTGGACATCAAGGGCAGTGGATATCTGTTCTTGATGGTGATATTGTTCAGACCTCTGTAGTCAATACACGGGCGCAGACCCCATCCTTCTTCCCCACGAAGAAAAACCCTGCTCCCGCTGGTGAGGTGGATGGGCGGATGTGTCCGCGGCGACGCCTCACGGATGTAGTCGTTCATGGCCGTCGTCTCGGTCCGGGATAATGAAAAGATCTTGCCCCGAGGAGGACTGGTTCCGGCAGCAGATCAATCGCACAGTCGTACGGACCCGGTGAGGAGGTAGAGTAGCCGTGTGTTGCTTGTTGAACACCGCATGGAGATCCCTGTATGCCGGAGGCACACGGCCCAGTTCTGGATCTCTGGTTTTCGGTGTGAGGCGGCAGCAGGAGAGCGAGGCAGCAGACAGGTGCTTTGGCAGGTCAAACCCCAGCCCAGTATCTTCTCAGCGTTCCAGTCAATTTGGGGGTTGTGCTTGTTAAGCCAAGGGTAGCCCAGCACGAGAGGTAGCTGTGGAGAGTGAGTGACGAAAAGTTCAATCCGTTCGGTGTGTTCATCCCTTATGGTGATCTGGAGAGGAATAGTCCGCTGCGTGATGGCACCGGATCCCAGGGCTTGCCGTCCAGAGCTGTGACTGACAGGGGGATTCCAATGTCACAAGTGGGATTTGTAATCGCTGGGCGAGGTTGAGGTCGATAAAGTCTCCGCCGCTCCGGAATCAACAAGGGCGAGAGCGAGTGCTGAGAGTTGTTCCAGCGCATGGAGATGGGCAACACCAATCCAGTGATGATAGATGCCTTGGGAGTGAACACTGCGCTACTTACCACCCTCCCGGTGTGGTAGTAGCATTGGCTTTTCCCCTTAGCTCCGTACATGAATCACGATAGTGACCAAAACGCCCACAGTACAGACAGCAGTTTTCCTTACGACGACGTTCCTTTTCGGTGGCTGAGAGACGAGCTCTGCCCAACTGCATCGGTTCCTCCTGTTCGTTGGGGTCACACGGAGGTGAATTGGAAGCTGATGGGATGGGTTCTGTCCGCAGGGGAAATGATGTCCGCGGTCGGGTACGGGATAGTTATTGCAACGTTCATTGGCGCGTTCCCTTTGGCGATTGTCCAACTTGATAGCCAATGCCACAAGTTCTTCCCACTGGTCGATGTCTCCATGAACGACGAGTTCATCCTTGAGCCCTTCGTTGAGACCCTGCCGGAACGCCGCTATAAGTGCCTCGTTGTTCCAGCGACTCTCCACGGCCAGGGTGCGGAACTCAATGGCGTAGGCAGCGACAGTTCGGCCTCCCTGCTTGATCCGAGCAGCCGGTTAGCCGCTTCACGACCCTGGACTGGATGGTCAAAACCGTCTGTAACTCGGACTTGAATCTGGCATAGCTGTTGCAGACGAGCCCTTGTTCCTCCCAGATGGCCGTTGCCCACTGCAGAGCGGTACCGGTTAAAGGGAAATCACATACGCTATTCGGGAGCGTTCACTGGGAAATTGTGACGGTTGGAGTTCGAATGCCAGCGAGCACTGTGTGATGAACCCACGGCATCCTGTGGGATTACCGTAAGATCGTTCCGGTGCCGGGAGACGTGGTTCACGACTTAAGCCGGCTTGGTTAGTGTCCCTGGGTTCCGGATGAAACTGAGAGGTGGTGGTTGCGGTTTTGTTAAGGAGTAACTCCGTGATGGTGTTGAACTGGCTGGCTGTTTGGCGGCTGAATGTGTTCAGTTGTTCCGTGAGTACAGTAATAGCCTGGTCCTGCCGTCTGATGGCTGCTTCCTGGCTTTGGATGGTACTGTGCAGGATGCTCTGGGTCCGCTCGGTCTCCGCTGGTTCAATTGGACTTGGACATTCTGTCACGGGGCCGGTAGATGTGGAACCAAATGAGGGTGAGAGAGAGAGATCCGGAAGCAGTGACGCGATTAAAGCCGATTTTAATGCTTAATCGCACAGGACAGAAAACAAAACAGTGTCTGAACAAGACACGTAAAATATAAATAACCAAACCAAAAGCAACAACGAAAAACAAAACACAACTAGCGAAACTGAACAATCCAAAACGTATACTAAACAACACGTAACAAAGCTAAACATAGGCTTACGAATAAACAAACAAGAAAACACGAACACGAACAAGAAACACGAAAGCTTTAGCGAGCGAGAGACAATTGGCAACAATAGTACAGAGAACAGAGATACAAATCTAGCAAAATGTCCAAGCACTGAACAACGAGAATCCCGGAGTATAAATGTTCTCACGGTAAATTGTTTCAGCCGTCGATAATGACCTGGCTAGATTCTTGGCATTCCTCACGCTTCTCCTAATAGCTTGATTCGTGACACTTGCACTACTAAATTGATCTTGCACTATATATATTTTAATCTTCTCTGATTACGCATTCTGTGTAAAGCACTTTGAACTGCAATTCTTGTATGAAAGGTGCTATATAAATAAAGTCTTACTTACTTACTTACTTACTTACTTACGAGTTCGCTGCCGTAGTCCTGAGACCGGCAGTGACATGCGGCTGGGCCCCGCCTCCTCCCAGCCGGCACTGTAGAAAAAGTGAAAAATTCTTTAAAATATTTTTATAAAAAGCTGTACACCATCAGGGTACAACAACTGTCACATCTATTATAGCAAACAAATCTATTATGATCTGTGTTTTGTAGTAAAAACGAATGGTGTACATTGAATAAATACAGTCTCTCTGCACTGTGAAGCAGGAAAAACACAGTTATTCACCAAGTTGTTGATGAGTGACAGGTTGTGTTGTGTGTAGATTTGGGGTTTAAAACTCAATGAAGAGGCTTTATCACAGGGGTGTGGTGAGGGTGGGTCACTTCTGACCATGTGGACAAGGGGAGTATACAGAATATGAAGATCACACAAAGGGTTAAGCACATGAAAGGGTTAAAATATACAGGGGTTCTCCCCAGACAAGTCAATAACATCAAATAAAATAAGCTAGGCCCAGGTATAAACACTATGTGAGTCACCGTCCTAAGAGAGGATATATTCCTTCTGGGAATCGCATGTGTGAGGTTACAGAAGTCACTGTCTTCTTTAGGGACCTGTAATATGTAAGCACTCACGCGTGTTGTAAAAGAATCTCGTTATTTATGTATTCATTCATGTATGTATGTATGTATGTGTAACGGAGTTGCTTCTGCCTGGAGCGAGTTTGAACCAAAGATCCCAACGCAACAAGAGACACGGGCTTGCTGAGCTGAGCTAAAGACCCTCCTCTCTCTCTCTCTCTCTCTGTCTCTCTCTTCTCTCTCTCTCTCTCTCCCTCTCTCCCTCTCTCTCTCTCTCTCTCCCTCTCCCTCTCTCTCTCTCCCTCTCTCTCTCTCTCTCTCTCTCTCTCTCTCTCCTCTCTCTCTCTCTGTCTCTCTCTTTCTCTCTCTCTCTCTCTCTCTCTCTCTCTCTCTCTCTCTCTCTCTCTCTCTCTCCCTCTCTCTCTCTCTCTCTCTCTCCCTCTCTCTCTCTCTCTCCCTCTCTCTCTCTCTCTCTCTCTCTCTCTCTCTCTCTCTCTCTCTCTCTCTCTCTCTCAGGAACTAATCATATTCTTATCGACGTCACTCTCTGCAGCGGACGCTCACGTGCTTGACTCACATCTCCCGAGCTCCGCTACATATGGACGGATACGTTTATTTATTCACACGGTAAAGGGGGCAGTGACTTCAAATACTATTTATTTTTTGTCATGCTACCAACAAATCAAATCACATTTATTTGTGTAGTGCTTTTCACAGATGCATTGTCACAAAGCGCTTATCAAAAGGGAACCCAGGGCCTCCCGCGTGGTCCAGTGGTTACAACGTCCGACGCTGGCCACGGAGACCGGGGTTCAGTTCCCCGTCTCGCCAAGTGTCGGCTTTGGCCGGGAGCGCCACCAGGGGGCGGCGATTGGCTGTCCGCCCCAGGGAGGGGGGAGGGAAGCCGACGTGATGTTCGCTGCATAGAGTGGCCCTGTAAGTACCGGGGTTCGGTCGACGGCTTGGCGAGTGACCGGTCGCAGGACTATGGCAGCGAACTCACATTACTAGGGGGGGATTGACGTAAAAATAGCGGATCTAATTGGCTACCAAATTGGGAGAAAATGGGATAAAATCAGAAACAAATTTAAGAGAAAAGGGAACCCAGGCCTAGACCTCCCCAAAAGCAAGCCTAAAGGCGACAGTGGCAAGGAAAAACTCCCTTGGGAGGGAGAAACCTTGGGAGGAACCAGACTAAAGGGGGGGAGCCCATCCTCTTCTGGCCGGCACTGGGTGTGTCCAAAAAAGACCATATCATGGCACTGCTCGTCCTTGTAGTCGAACCAGTTTTCGACGAGCTAGTGCTGGGTCACCCTCCCCCCTTCCCCTGGGGCGGGCAGCCAATCACCGCCCCCAACGGGGCTCTCGGCCAGAGCCGGGCTGGTGCAGCCGGGCTTCGAACTGCAGCTGCAGTGGGCAACTTGCGAACGCTTTGACCGTTTCGCCACCCAAGGCCCAAGAACACTGTTTGTTTGTTAAGACGATATTCTTGCCATATTCTCTCTCTCTCTCTCTCTCTCTCTCTCTCTCTCTCTCTCTCTCTCTCTCTCTCTCTCTCTCTCTCTCTCTCTCTCTCTCTCTCTCTCTCTCTCTCTCTCTCTCTCTCTCTCTCTCTCTCTCTCTCTCTCTCTCTCTCTCTCTCTCTCTCTCTGTCTCTCTCTCTGTCTCTCTCTCTCTCTCTCTGTCTCTCTCTCTGTCTCAACAGGCGAGGGAGAGATTTACCCACTTCAGTATACATCTCTCCCCTGCTCTGGTGTATATTCTGTGGTGCCTGTTTTAATTCAGCTCAACAACGCTGTGAAAGAGAACACACACCTTTGGGCATCTCCCAGAAACCCCAGCACCATCTGTTTACTCGATATTAAAACCTGAGATATAATGAGAACGGTGTGGATTTTGGGCCCTATAGGAAAACATGGGAGATATTGAAAAGAAACGCACGTGCTTCGGGACCAGGATAACATCCGTTATAAATTGAGTGATTCAGAAACCACGTCTGCTGCTATTTTGCTCCTGTATCGAGTATCTCGCAGTAACGGCTGTCATACAATTACAGCGCATTGAGCTTCCATAATTCGGCTTCACGTTTAAAAGTGTCTCGATCGCTTTTGTGCCACGACGTGTTTTAAAGCATAAATTGGCCTTAAATTGGCCTTCACCCAGCTGCTCGAACCCAACCCTTAACCCCTTTGAGGAGGTACAGCCGTACCGTGATGTCTGTTCTAGAATGCAACCGCAGCATTAAGAACATAAGAATACATAATGATGAGAACGGGCCGTTCGGCCCATCTAGGCTCGTCATGTCCTAATCTAAAGAGTATCTAGTACTACATCTAGCCTGGACTTGAATAGCCCGAGCGTTTCTGCCTCTACTACCTGATCTGGCAAGCTGTTCCAGGCATTGACAACTCTCTGTGTAATAATAATAATAATAATAAATTTTATTTGTTATGCGCCTTTCAAGAAACCCAAGGTCGCAGTACAGTGGGAGGAGTAGATAAAAGTTACATAAAACATACATTTAAGCAGATACAAGCACAACAGAACGGAGACAACACAGGAACCACAGAAACTAAACAAAGGTTTTAGAAAACAGATGAGTTTTGAGGGCGGCTTTGAAACTGTCCAGGGTTGGGGCTTGGCGAATCTCTATGGGGAGAGAGTTCCAGAGGGTGGGTGCTGCCACACTGTAGACTCTGTCCCCAAAGGTTCGTCGTCTGGTGCAAAGAAAAACTTCCTAATATCTGTGCGTAATTTGCCTTGAACTAATTTCCACCTGTGGCCTCTTGTTCTGCTGACCCCACTTATCTTAAAAAATCTTTGGTATTTTACTTTGCTAATCCCTTTTAGGAATTTAAAAACCTCAATCAAATCCCCCCTAAGTCTCCATTCTAACTGATGACATCATGAAGGGCTGCCATTGGCATCACCAGGCAGGTGTAGCATTCCGGAACAGAACACTGTGGGTTAGAAGCACGCACACAAAGGAAACTCTCCCACATCGAAGCACTCACTAAAAGCACGCCCATGAGATGCGTTGAACTTCTGAAGTGACGCTGAAACATGACAGTTTTCACATTTGTTTTTCTTTCTTTTTTCACCCGTTTTTCTCCCAATTTGGTTGCCAATTATACCCTCTGTTTATCTCAATTCACCCTCCCCCACGAGTCCGTCGCCCGTCCCCTGGGGCGAGACATTATTTCCGGGCCGATAGATCCACCTCTTCTTCTTACCTGCTCCTCGACGGACTCGTGCCGGCTCACCCTCCCCCCCTCCCCCGGAGGCGGACGGCCAAACGCTGCCTCCGATCGGGCTGACGACCAGGGCCGGTCTGGTAGAGACGCGGGTTTCGAACCGCGTCCCTGACAGGCAGCGCACACCACACCGGACCAGGCAAAGTGTGGTGCATTAGACCGCTATGCTATCTGCCAGCCCCACATCCGTTTTTCTTATGGAAGACAGACTAACACTAAACATTAAAATTACTGGGGTTTTTTACTATGTGAAAACTAGTTCGCAGACTTATGTTTGATTTGAATGAATAGAATCTGGATAAAATGTTATGGTAGAATATTGGAGGTGACTCATGACTCGATGACATCACCTTTAGGAAGGTATTTCTCCCAAATAGGTGAGATCTGAAAAGCCCATTTACATTGTAACTGTCAAAATAAAGGAAACACCAACTTAAAGTGACTTACTGTAATAGGGCGTTGGCCCACCACGAGCCACCAGCACAGCCTCAATGAGCCTTGGCATGGATTCTACAAGTGTCTGGAACTCTGTTGGAGGGATTGGAGGGCAACACCATTCTTCCATGAGAAATCCCATCATTTGGTTGATGGTTGTGAAAAACGTATGAATCTCCCATAAGTGTTCGATTGGGTTGAGATCTGGTGACTGAGACGGCCATGGCATGTGGTTTACATGATTTTCATGCTCATCAAACCAAGATAATGCTAACTCTGGGCTTGCCAAACTCAAGGGTAATTACGAATTGGATTATTACTCTGCATGTGAAACAAGCCAAGGCTACAGTTAACTACCAAGACTGCTTATCGCTGTGGTTATGATTTCCTAACAGCAACAAACAAAAGAGCTTTGAACTCACAGGTGTCATGCATGGCCAACGCCTGACAGCACTATATCCAATCTGGGCTTGAGTAGACCTGGCATATGGTTTACATGGTATATGATTTGCATAATTTTCATGCTCATCAAACCATTCAGTGAGCACTCGTGCCCTGTGGATGGGGGGCATTGTCATCCTGGAAGAGACCACTCCCATCAGGAGAGAAATGCTTCACCACAGGATGAAGGTGATCACTCAGAATGGCTTTGTGTTTATTGGTGTTTACCTTGCCTCAAATGTTTATTTTATTTTGGCAATAACAGATTTGTATTTGTGGAGGACGTCGGTCTCGGCCACATGGGAGTGGCATGGTTGCCTGTCTTGTTGCCTGTCGAACATTCCACATCAAACGTGCACGCGCACTCACACACACATCAAGACAAGACTGACTGATTCTCCACTCGCCCCACCTGCTCTTAAATAGGCTTAGTTTCTGGCTGGCTCAGGTGGGACTCGTGAGGCAATCACCCAATCACAATCACAACTCACATTCTCACCCAGACACCCAATCAGCCAATTGACTTCTATATCAATTGACTGATTGACACCAATTAAATAATTAAATAATAATTAAACCAATTAAGGCCTTTGGAGCTCCCTTCCGGGCGACAGTTCGCTCTCACACCCTGGGAGAGTGTCAAACCTGCCCCCGGAAAGTCTCCAAAGGCCTCTACCACATGGAACAAGACAGGCAACCATGCCACTCCCATGTGGCCGAGACCGACGTCCTCCACAGTATTCCTCTCCTCCAGTTCTTTAATCACCTCACCCTCCCATCCCACTCTGTGCTGGGTCATAGACAGACAGGGAGACTCACAGGGAAACAAACACATGGACAAACTGAAGGACAGACAGACACAGACTCACACCAAAAGCCCCTTAATTCACAAATTGTTTTGCGTACGGACCCATTGACCACTGATATGTCATTACAAACTCAGACCCTGATCCTGGCCAGAGGAGGATGGGCTCCCCCTCTTGGGTCTGGTTCCTCCTGAGGTTTCCTCCTGTTTGTTCCACCCAGCTGGGAGTTTCTCCTTGTCCAGCTATTGTTGTCCTAAGCTTGCATTTGTGGGGGTTCTGACCAGGGTCTGCTCTAAAGAGTGACACATCTTTTATAAAATGTGCATTTTGATTTGACTTGATTCATTGAACAACACACGTCATAAATAAACCACCACTAGCAATTTATTATCATTTATTTATGTTCAATTCTCATTGGTTTTACCCTTAACCTCAACACCACATTGCTTACGTGAGCTGCGCCTGAATTTGACACGGACAAGACACACGTCTGACCTTCAGACTAAGCACTGGCCTCACGCTCTTCACTTATTTTACTTAACATAAGGGGGAGACGAGAACAGGCCATTCAGCCCAACACTGCTCGTCCGTTCCTACCACTAATCTGCTCACATGCTTAGTTTATCCAAAGGCTAGAGTGTCTAACACTGGATCGAGCCTAGCCTTGAATACCCCTAGTGTCTCAGCCTCTACTACATGTCCAGGCAAGCTATTCCACGCATTGATCACTCTCTGTGTGAAAAAATATTTCCTAGTGTCCGTGTGAAATTTACCCTTTGTCAGTTTCCATGTATGCCCCCTCGTTCTGCTAACCGAACTCAACTTGAATAATTTCCTAAAATTCACTTTGTTAATTCCTTTAATAAATTTAAAAGCCTCAATCAAATCTCCCTAAGTCTCCTTTTACTAAGCTTGAATAGTCCAAGCATCTCTAGCCTTTCCTCATAACACTTGTCTTTTATGCCTGGAATCAGTCTGGTTGCCCGTCTTTGGACCTTTTCCAGCGCATCTATATCTTTTTTGTAATGCGGTCCCCAGAACTGCACACAATATTCCAAGTGTGGCCTAACAAGGGCTTTGTATAGGGTGCGTAAGATCTCCTTCGATTTGTACTCTATACTCTTGGCTATGTATCCCAGCATCCTGTTGGCTTTTTTAACTGCTACCGCACATTGACCAGTCCCTGACAAGCTTTGATCAACTAGGACTCCTAGGTCTTTTTCTACGTGTGCACATTCTAGTTTTCTACCTCCCATAAAATAATCCTGTCCTATGTTTTTATTCCCCACATGTAGAACTTTACATTTAGTTATATTAAATTTCATTTGCCAGGTTTCTGCCCATTTCTGGATTCTATTCTTTAACTAAGGGGTCGTTTATCTGAATAATCCCAAGCACTCACAACACCTTCTCTTCATTGTCTCAAGTTCTAGCGTTCTCTTTCAGTTCAGTAAAAATCTATGCAATCTCAAATAACTGACTACACTTGACATAGATTCACCCGTCAACTGTCGTCTGTATTGCACTGACTTCGAGTGCAACACGCCATAAAAGCTAGCAAACAACCTTCAGGAAGTCAAGCTTCAGAAAGTCAAGCTTCAGAAAGTCAAGCTTCAGAAAGTCAACCTTCAGAAAGTCAAGCTTCAGAAAGTCAAGCTTCAGAAAGTCAAGCTTCAGGAAGTCAAACCGCAGATTGTCACGAGGTGCAGGTCAAATGAACGGATCTTTCCATGCAGATTGTCATCAATGTTAATTGAACGTGGGCACAGAGAAGGAAGAGTTCGCTGATATAAGAGCTGCCTCATATTTACCTGAGTGGAGGTACAAACTCATATTTACCTGTGTGGAGGTACAAACTCATATTTACCTGAGTGGAGGTACAAACTCATATTTACCTGTGTGGAGGTACAAACTCATATTTACCTGTGTGGAGGTACAAACTCATATTTACCTGAGTGGAGGTACAAACTCATATTTACCTGAGTGGAAGTATCCATCCATCCATCCATTATCTAAGCCGTTTATTCCTGGTCAGGGTCGCGGGGGGGCTGGAGCCTATCCCAGCATGCATTGGGGCGAGAGGCAGGAATACACCCTGGACAGGTCGCCAATCCATCGCAGGGCACACACACCATTCACTCACACACACACTCATACCTACGGGCAATTTAGACTCTCCAATTAGCCTAA
>JAINUG010000779.1:45000-47500 GCA_029706075.1 Aldrovandia affinis
AGTCAGCAAAAAACAGCCAGCTTCTGGACCCTGGAGAGCGGCAGAGTGAAGGAAACTCCTCCACTGATCCACACCTCCATCCATCCATCCATTATCTAAGCTGCTTATTCCTGGTCAGGGTCGCGGGGGGCTGGAGCCTATCCCAGCATGCGTTCCGGGCAAGAGGCAGGAATACACCCTGGACAGGTCGCCAATCCATCGCAGGGCACACACACACCATTCACTCACACACTCATACCTACGGGCAATTTAGACTCTCCAATTAGCCTAACGTGCATGTCTTTGGACTGTGGGAAGAAAACCGGAGTACCCGGAGGAAACCCACGCGGACACGGGGAGAACATGCAAACTCCGCACAGAAAGGCCCCCCCCGGCCTGGATTCGAACCCGAGACCTTCTTGCTGTGAGGCGACAGCGCTATCCACTGCACCACCGTGCCGCCCTGATCCACACCTAAGAGCACTAAACACTCTGCCACCGACCGCTCCAGGGGAATCAGGGAGAGGGTTACAAGCATGCGCTTGCGTGCGGGGAGAAATGCATTTCTCCTTCTCTACTTGTGTGTTAACCAGTTGTTGTGGTCTCCAGTGTTTCAGACTCGGGTTCGAGACCGCACAGTGAGAGGACATCAGACCGCTGGATGCCAGTCAACTGCCAAGACTGCCTATCGCCGTGGTTACGATTTCCTAACAACAACAAACAAAAGAGCTTTGACATCACAGGTGTCATGCATGGCCAACGTTAGCCCCTGACATGGCTTAGCACGTTAGCGAAGGCCGATACTCATGTCCTGTGTTGGAGCATGCTCTCTCCATGCTTGGCATCGCCCTTGAGCCCTCACTTGATCTTACCATATTACATTACATTACAGGCATTTAGCAGACGCTCTTAACCAGAGCGACTTACAGTTTTTAAATTTCTTTACAATCCATTTATACAGCTGGATATTAACTGAAGCAATTCAGGTTAAGTACCTTTAGCTCAAGGGTACAACGGCAGTGTCCCCACCTGGGGATTGAACCTGCAACCTCTGAGTTACAAGCCCAGTTCCCTCCCTAACCATTACACTACACTGCCTGCCTATCCAATCTGGGGTTGAGTGGAGCTAAACCATGGCAGGAAAATGCATGCCCAGACCATAGCAGACCCGCCAGAACCCTTCATTTACTCAAGTGTGTCCTTTATTTTGCCAGTTGCCTGTACATCCAATTTGAATTCTAATTTGTAGTCCCCCCCCCCCTCCCAGTTGTTTTATCACCTCGCCCTCCCATCCCACATGCGAGTCATAGACAGACAGAGGCCCACGGGGAAACAGACACATATATTTTACATTTGCATTTTAAGCATTTAGCAGACGCGCTTATCCAGAGCGACTTACAAGATGTGCATTAATACAAGGTAAGAACAATCATAGTTTGCGCAAGAGATCAGTGCAGTAATACAACGATAGACACCATTGCAGGCGTCTGCATATCATACCTGTAACAGTGGGAAAGAAAAGGTTAGTGGGTGTTTTTTTGTTTTTTTTTGTAGAACAAGTAAACAGTGGTGACGACAGATTGACTAGATCGACAGTGTTCAGTGGTAGTGGCGTCTGAAGAGGTGGGTTTTGAGTCTCTTGCGGAAGATTGGAAGTGATTCTGCGGTCCTGACCGATTGAGGGAGGTCGTTCCACCAACGAGGGACCAGGACAGAGAAGAGGCGAGACCGCGAGGAGCGGCTGCCAGGCGCCCGGAGGGATGGGACAGTCAGTCTGCCAGCGGAGGCGGAGCGGAGGGGTCTGGGCGGGGTGTAGGGAGTGATGAGTGACTGGAGGTATCGGGGAGCAGTACCTCTGCCCGCTTGAAAAGCAAGCACCAGTGACTTCATAGACAAAGCGATGAAAGCCGGACCTCTGTACAGAACCCCACCGCCCCGCCTTGGGCTGGAGGAGCCAGACCCATCACATGTCACCAGTGAGCCACTGAACTGGGGGGAGGACTGGGGCACCAAATGGCACCATTGTCTTAGACCAGCGGTTCTCAAACTATGGGTCGCGACCCCACTTGGGGTCGCCAAAGGGTCATGGTGGGGTCGCCAAAAAATAAATGTTTAAAAAAATTAACCACAGGAGAACAGTTTTTCCTTCCCTGTGCCAAGCAGAGGCGCAGCGTGCGCTGTGGAACCGGGCGCAAAATTCCGAGGGGCGCAGAATTTCAGAAGACGAAAAAAAACACAATTAGGGCACGGATCGGTTTTATGCACCGGGTGTAAAATTCCGAGGGGCGCAAATTATTTTTCCTCTTGCACCCCCCCCGGACACATGAACTGGTCTCAGCTTTTTTTCGCGTGTACCCCCCCCCCCGTCCACAGAAAATGGTCTTGCATGAAACTGGTCCGTGGTTGGGCACCGTTACGTGGGACAACTTGATGCCATTGCCATTCAACTTGATGGGGTCGCGATTTATGTATGGGGTCGGGATTTTTTCCCACCCATGAAATGGGGTCATGGAGTAAAAAA
>JAINUG010000779.1:55000-57900 GCA_029706075.1 Aldrovandia affinis
CAACAGTTTAAGTTATTGCTTAAATCAACGGCTCCTGGTTTTGCAATGTGCTACGCTAATAAATGTGTCAACATATGTCAGAATATGTGAAGAAAAATAAATATGGATCCAATTAAAAAATATATATCAAACCCTGCCAAGTGTAGTTAAAGCCAGGCACAAACCCTGACGCAAAGCCACCAACTGTTTCTCATCTCATCTCATCTTCAGCCGCTTATTCCTGGTCAGGGTCGCCTGGAGCCTATCCCAGCATGCATTAGGGTGAGAGGCAGGAATACACCCTGGACAGGTCGCTAATCCATCACAGGGCACACACACCATTCACTCACACACTCATACCTACGGGCAATTTAGACTCTCCACTTAGCCTAACGTGCATGTCTTTGAACCCAAGACCTTCTTGCTGTGAGGCAACAGTGCTATCCACTGCACCACCGTGCCGACCCAACTGTTTCTGTTCAACTATTGAGAGCTTCCAGTAAACTGTACTGGGTGTCGCTGGAGGCTTGTCCTTCATGGGCAGTGTATCCCATCCCACCACTTCTGTGTGGCTCAGACCAGCAGCAGCCCAGACCCCTGTACTGTCTACATGTCTAAACGGGTTTCAGCCTCCAGATGAAACAGCTTTGCAGAGCTCTGTGCAGAGCAACAGCGGAGATTCTAGGATTTGACCTTTAGGGGGCGCTCACCCCCAATGAGAATGTGAGATGTACAAAAGCAAAGCACAAGCCCTACATTTTACATTAATTCACTGTTACATTCCCCCCAAAACAAAAACACCACAATGGTGGTCGCTCTCAAAATTGAAATACCACTCTCTATCTATCTGTGGTATTTAAAAAAATAAATATTAAGTAAAAAAATGTTTTATAAAAGAATGACCAAACATTTTCAGGGGGCTGAGATGAAAGACAGGGGGGCTAAAGCCCCCCTAAATAGGGTCTAAAGTCGCCACTGCAGGGCAATTAAAAGAGGCTAAAATGGGGCAGTGTGTGTAGCCGCCATTGCCCCAGAGCCTCAGGAGGAGAGCGGCCTCTCCACACCCCGCCCTTCTGCTCAGCCCCCCGCCCTTCTGCTCAGCCCCCACTGCGGTGTGAAGTGGAAGTCACACGATGCGCATGCGCGCGGCGTTCATACGGCCGACACTCGCGAAGCTCACGGACGACTTTGTAGAAAATGCGTTTTTTTTACTGTGATTTACGCGCGTGTTTAAATGTATATTTCTGCCGCGCGGGGAAAACGCTTCGGGGAGTAGCGGCGCGTGAACAACCTCACAATAAACACTGGGACAATAAAAAGCCCCACTTTCACGCCACATTTTCCAGGACTTATTCATCACGAGCTCTAAGAGGAATGTCTAGTACTGATATAGTATTATTATTGTGTGCGTGTGGCTTTTAAAGAAACAATATTTTTCATTTAAGGTTTCGTATTTCGGAATAAGCAAGTTAGTGGGTTTATTCCTTTGAATTATTTAACCAAATCACAGCTAAAATGATTCCTTTTCTTATTCTGACTGATCATAGTAATAAATAAAAAAATACCAGTAATAAATAAATACAATGTCCCCAATATATGTGTGTCTTTTCTTGACACGAATCACGTGCACGCATTTGAGAAGGTGGTGAAACGCGTGGCAGTACGTTTTCTGTTCACCCCGTGGACGCAACTTGAGGCTGTCATGTGACTGATCGGGTACCATTTAAAGTCATGTAGACCCCTCCGCTCCGCCTCCGCTGGCAGACTGACTGCCCCATCCCTCCGGGCGCCTGGCAGCCGCAGCATCTCGCGGTCTCGCCTCTTCTCTGTCCTGACCCTTCGCTGGTGGAACGACCTCCCCAATCGGTCAGGACTGCGGAATCACTTCAATCTTCCGCAAGAGACTCAAAACCCACCTCTTCAGACTCCTACCACTGAACTTTGTCCATCTAGTCAATCTGTCGTCACCACTGTTTACTTGTTCTAAAAAAAAAAAAAAAAACCCACTAACCTTTTCTTTCCCAATGTTACAGATATGATACGCAGACGCCTGCAATGATGTCTTTTGCTGTTTTACTGCACTGATCTTGTACGCTAACTTTGATTGTTCTCACCTTGTATTAATGCACATCTTGTAAGTCGCTCTGGATAAGAGCGTCTGCTAAATGCTTAAAATGTAAAAATGTAATGTTCAACACAAACATTCAGCGCAAATCACCTCCAGTTCAAACGACTGCAATCCATCACTTGCGTGTTTTTATTACAGAGACTGAAAAGAGACCCTATCCACTATATAGTGGCTTCTCTTAACAAAAAACTATTTCAGCCACCGTCCAAGTCGGAGCGGGGTTCCTGACCACAAATCCTCCACAATCCAGAAAATAACAAGCAGAGATCCAGCGGTAAAAATTCCAACAAAGGTCGCATTTATTTGCGTTCAAACAAAATATATTCTCTGCAGTTTCAACATAAATCCAATACGATTAATAAATAAAAAAACAATACCTTTTGTTTGCGTGAGTGAGTGTGTGTGGTCAAAAACTGTTTAGCTCCCCGTCTAAATAGGACTCTCTCCAGGTGAGCGGCATTTCATTGATTACCCAGATTTGTATACTAACAGGATTAACTGAAGAGGGAGC
Organism: Aldrovandia affinis; assembly: GCA_029706075.1. Taxonomy (NCBI): domain Eukaryota; kingdom Metazoa; phylum Chordata; class Actinopteri; order Notacanthiformes; family Halosauridae; genus Aldrovandia; species Aldrovandia affinis. The sequence goes on from JAINUG010000779.1 coordinate 57,619, forward strand.
TATCCAGAGGTCAGCGTAAAATAACTAAGGTAAGTAATATACACATAATTCCATATCCTATAGAATGCATCAAACCATAACTAAGGTAAGTGATTAATATAAACATAATTCCATATCCTATAGAATGCATCAAGCCATAACTCAGGTAAGTGGTTAATATAAACATATTGAAAATGTATGCATTCACTACTGTATGTCTCTTTGGATAAAAGCGTCTGCTAAATGGCATATATGATATTATATTAGGGCGGCACGGTGGTGCAGTGGATATCATATATTGAC
>JAINUG010000078.1:0-93151 GCA_029706075.1 Aldrovandia affinis
TCAACACAGCACTTTCATGGGTGCAGGTTGTAAAAACATGAAATAAGACAAATCAATGTTGTGTAGCTTTCTGTTTTACATAAAGGCACTAAGTATATTAGTGTATTTCTAAATACATCCATGAAATCTAATAATTTGTATTTGTCAATACTGTATTTCAAACATTACTTAGTCATTTACTTAAAATACATTTAATTTCAATTACTTTCAAATACATTCATATAATTTCTATTTGATCAAAAACACTTTGTATTTGTAAATAATATATTTTAAAATATTTTTATTAAAAAGTGAAAGTAATTTAAATACTGTAAATTACCTATTTGACTCAAATCTGGATACTTGATACTTTGTTCTTGGTTTTAAACTTTTTTTTCCTTCATGAATCTGCCACTTCAATTAAAGTTTTTTAACTTACACCTCCTCTAAGAAGAGTGGCTTGGAAATCCTCTCTATCCTGTTCCTGTACTTGTTGAGGTCTGAATACTGTGTATTATTTATTTTTGTAGTACTACTTTTATTTTTATTTAATTGATGTACTCACTCCTTAATTATCGCTGCTGCATTGTTCTGTTCACCATAATGTGGTAATGATAATGAGTGTCATCACAATTTTCAGTTCAAGGCTTTATTCTTCGGGTGGGTTATTTCAAAATGTGGCTACCTAAATCTGTTTTATCAACAGTATTCCTGCCCAATCTAACCACCTTATTCTCAACAGTGTTTGTCAGTAAATAACATTTACAAGTTACATGTTTGTGCATTGTGGATCTGTGTTGGCCAGGTCATTTGTGCCAGCTGTGGAAAGACAATCCTCTTGTGCTCTTTGCACCAATACAATCAATTGCTAGCAGCAATTCCAATTCATTGGAAACAGAAGATAATAAGGAATAAAGGGAAGCTATTTGTTTGTAGACCACAGATTAGAGAATATACATGGTTAAAAAAATAAAATAATTATAAAATAGTTTATAATTCCTTTTTGCATAATAAGGATTTGAGTGCCATTCCACATAAGTTTTGCAACTTTTGGGAGGAACATTTTGATCAATGTGTTTAATTCGATTTATAGCACAACAGTTGATTCTAAACTAAGAATGTTCCAGTTAAAGATTATTTATACATTTCTTCCTACAAGGAAAATGTGAAATATTTGGGGTATTGAAGACTCAAGATTTTGTCGCTTTTGTGGAATAGAGGAAGAGGATTTATTACATCTTTTCTGGTATTGTCCGGTAGTGGCTTAATTCTGGCTCTTGGTAAAAAATTGGCTATGCCCCATATTAAATAATTTTAGTATTTCACCTGAAGTTGTAGTACTGGGAGATTTTGAAATGGGTGGTAACAATCTGCACAATATATTAATACTACTGGCCAAGGCGTTCGTTTTCAAAGCACAAAATGTTAATGAAATATGTTTAAATATTTTTAAGAAATATGTAAAACAATATTATATGTTGGAAGGAATTATTGCTAGGCAAAATGAGAATGACATCTTAACCAACAAATGGCTCATTTTAAGCATTTATGAGGATTGGTAAGACTATATCACTAATGCGAGGGTAGGGCAGGGCATTAATGTTATAATTAATTAAAGAAGGAAAATAAGGAGAGGAAAAGGAGAAGGGCAGACAAAAAGGAAAAAAGGAAGAAAGGAAAGGAGGGAAAAAGGGAGGAAGAACTCCGACTTCGGGCGAGTGTTTTGGGGCTCTTTTGATTGGTTGGTGCTTTGACTGGATTGTGCACTGTGACTGGATGAGGCTTTGTTAGTCAGGATGTCTTTCACCTGTGCTGGCCCAGATAGAATATAAGACTCTCTGGCTCAAGGCTTCATCTGGGAGATGATACGCCGTGAGGCTGATATCTCCATTTTCTTTTCATGTGCTCAAGAAACTTTTTGTTTCATTCCCAGTATTTTGATTTTGAGTTTGTTTAAACTTTCCTTTGTAGTGCAACTTTCAGTGGGGGCCTCGGGCACCTTTTAGATCCCTTCCATCTTTTGTTTCCTGTAGCAGTTCTAGAAGAAAAGAACAGTGCTTGTTTTGGGTTTATGGTTTCAGTTTATGGTGTATGTTTGGGGAATGGGACACTGTAAGGAGAACAGGTTATTTTCTTCTAGTGTGGCTTGGTCGGAAGTTATACATGACTATCTATGAGTCGTCGATCTGATACACTAAAATCATAATGCCATTGAACTGAACATTGAGCACCAACAGGAATTCAGGTTTTAGAATTGGTTGTCTAACCTGATTTACTGAATTTCTATTTACTTCAAATTTTTTGGGGACTGTGAATAATGGTTGTGAATAATATCTGTGTCATGTCCTCATTTCTGTCGTCGTCGGCATCGCAGTCTCGTGAGACCATCAATTCTTGTGCCTTGGAGTCAGGTTTTGGTGCACTTTCTTCTGTGGCTGTGAAATCCAATCCTTGAGAGGCAGGTTTTGCGGCAGTTGTCGCAGGTGAAGGTTGACCTTGATGTACAGTATTTGGATCAGTGTTTTCCTTCCTCTTCTGATGTTTTTTGTCAGGGTGGCTTCGTTTTTCAGCAGTCCGTCTCGTATGGTCTGTTGCCAGAGAGGGCGATCTTGGGCAGTGTCTTCCCAGGTATTCACATCAATTCCAAAACACTGGACGTCCATTGAACATGGCCAAGCCAGTGGAGTTGTCGTTGTCTCAGGTAAAAGTGCATACTAGGGAGTTTTGCTCTCTCCAGGATAGAGGTGTATGGTACTCTGTCCTGCCAGGAGATACCCAGTAGGCGCCTGAGGCAGTGCAGGTGAAAGGTATTGAGTCTCCTCTCTTGGTGTGCATTGAGTGTCCAGGTTGTCCCACCATAGAGGAGCATGCTGGTGGCACAGGGGAGAGGTTGTCCGTGATGGTGGACCCAAGGTAAGTGAAGGTGTTGACAGCTTCCAGTGCATAGTTGTTTATGGTGAAAGAGATTGCTTTTTCAATGCCTTGCACCAGTTTTTTTTTCAAGCTTATGGTTAGGCTGAAATTCTGGCATGCTTGGGAGAACCGGCTTATAAGCGTTTGTAGGTGTTCTTCAGAGTGTGTTCTCAGTTCTGTGCCATTGGGAAACAGCAAGTCTCTGACGAGGGGTGGTCGCACTTTGGTTTTTGCCTTGAGCCGAGCAAGGTTGAAGAGTCTCCCATCAGTTCTTGTGTAGAGGTCGACTCCTTCAGTGGAGGACCAAATGTTTAAATGTTTTGATCAATTTACTCCACTGATTTCGCGTTATCAGTTTATTGGATCTAGTACTACTTTTAACTACTGACTTTTTCCATTATGGCAGTTTGCTTTCTGGTGGGGGGAAATAATTAGTCATTACAGACCACCTCAGTATCGGAATCAGCATCGGACCACGCAGGTTTTATAAGGGACTGCAAACTGAGATTTATGCTGTGTAGGTAGCTAGCTAATAACAGCTACCTACCAGGGTTGGGGAATGCGAGGGAGCTGTCTGCATGTGCGTTGTAAATAAAACAGAATGCAAGAATGCAACCCCAGATCATGCATTATATTATTTGATATGGGTTATTGACACATTTTAGTACTGTAACGGTTGAAATATTCTCTCCTTACATGAAAATAGCTTTTGCCACATGATTTACTACCATCGAATTATGTAATGTTTATTATTATTATAGTACTATTTCATATTTTATTATCATGGTATACTGTCATACCCGTATACCGTCACACCCCTAGTTTGAAGTGGAGCTATCAAACTGGATGGTGCCTTCCATGTTGTTCTGGAAGGACTGGAGGAAGCTAAGGATCTTAGGGGGGCAACCAATACATTTGACTATCTTGAAGAGGACGCTCCTGCTCATAAGGTCAAAGGTTTTAGTGAGGTTGATGAAGGCTAAGAAGAGCAATTTCCTCTGCTCTCTGCATTTCTCTTGGAGTTGCCTCAGTGAGAAGACCATATCCATGGTGGATCTTCCAGCTCTGAACCCTGCCAGTGACTCTGGGTAGATCCTTTTGGCAAGAGCTTGGAGTCTGTTTAGTGCAACCCTAGCAAAAAGTTTGCCAGTGATGGTGAGGAGAGATACTGCGGTAGTTGTTGCAATTGCTCCTGTCACCCTTGTTCTTGTACAAGATGACAATGTTTGCAACTCTCTTGTACTTTTATTTATTTATTTAATTCATTTTCCCAATTTTGGTGGGCAGTTGTACCATCTGTTGATTCAATATCCCTCCCCCCATGAACTCGCCTCCTATAACTACGGGACCAGCCACTACCCTGGGCATCGGCATTGACGATAGCAACGAACCACCTCCTTCGAGATGGAACTCGGCTAGCTTTCATCTGTGATTGTCATGACATACCCTTGGGAAAAAGGGAAGCTTTCTGTGCATCCGACAAGCTCGTGCTGGCATTCCTCCCCCCTCCCCTTGGAGCAGACAGCCAATCGCCGTTCCTGATCAGGACTCCCAGCTGGACTGGTGCAGCTGGGGATTGAACCCCGACCGCAATGGTCAACCTGCACTCCGGGCAAGTGCCTTTACCGGTTGAGCCACCTGTGGGCCCCCCTCCTGTACTATGCTCCCTTGCTTGTGGTTTTGAAGTCCCAGTATCTGATTAAACCTATATTTCAGGTTGTTCCAAATAAATGTTTTGAGAGAAAAGTAAGAATACCAGACATGGTGAGGATATGCGGATCTAACTTTATTGACTGACAGCTTACATGTGAACATTTCACAAGAAGTTAATATTGCATGAGTGCTTGTTACTGTGTCTCATCTGGGTTTCATCCCTCATTCTGCGGCTTCTTTCCCCTTGAAGTAAATAAAAAAGAGCATTTCAGAATCAGAATCAGAATCAGAAAACTTTAATGATCCCCGGGGGTAAATTGGGACAAGTTACAGTTGCTCGCACTCAGACATATCACATATTATACATGGCACAGTATGTACATCAACGGCAAACATTCAAACATTCTCAAGGCATAGGGCTGTTTGTACCGTGAGAATCAATAAGAATAAGAAAAAATAACAATAATACTAGTAATAATAATAATAAAAATAAGTAAAATAAGTAAAAATAAGCAGCATCCGCTTAAGGTACTATTCTATGCACAGTATGTGTCAATTTGCAGTTACAAAAATGTAAGTGTTAAATGTTCCACAGCTATCCTATTGGCTGGCTCAGTCTCAGAGTGGCTGGTGCTCTGAGTGAGGAGTTAAAGAGTCTGATGGCCACAGGCAGGAATGACTTCCTGTGTCGCTCTGTGGTGCATCTGGGTGGGATCAGTCTTGCATTGAACGTGCTCCTGTGATCTACCAGCACGTCATGGAGTGGGTGGGAGGTATTGTCCATGATGGAATGCAGCCTGGACAGCGTTCTCCTTTCCGACACTGCCGTCAGGGAGCGTTTAGAACCTGTTGCTCATCATTCACATTGTGTAAATTTACAGTGGTTTTCACATAGGTCATTTAAATAGCCCTTAAATGCATGGTAACCCACCTTTCCGACATCACGGGTCTTGGTTCTCATCTTGTTGACCTGGGACTCAGCGATGTCGGCACGCTCCTGAGCTTCCTCCATCTCGTGCTGCACCTTCCTGTACCTGGACAGGTGAGTGTTGGCTTGTTCCTCCTGTGAGGGAGTCAGACATTTTATCAGTCAAAATGTTTCACAGTAAACACTTTCAGTAAATCAATCACTGCAATTTAAGTCTAGGATGAGACATTTTATTTCCTCTTCCTGGATGGCCAACATTGGGAGCAAAAATGTATTAATTTATTTAAATGCTCTTTCTGTCTTTACTTTCTAATTGTTCTTAATGATTCATTTGCTATAATTTTGCTATATTTTTTCCTTTTCCTTTTTTTGCTTTTAATATCAACTAGAATGTAATATTATGTGAAAACGTATTTTCCGTTAATGTCTCAAGGCTTCATTGGGGAAATGATACGCCATGAGGTATCTCAATTTTCTGTTTGTTTCAGTCTTTCTATGTGATCACACCTTGTTTTATTCCCAGTATTTTGGTTTTGAGTTTGTTTACATGTTTGTTTAACTCTCAGTGGGAACCCTTGGGAACCCTTTTGTTGTTTTGTCATGTCAACGTTACTTAAATTAATATTGCCATTTTGTCTTCTCATGTATGGCCCTAGGTATCCCTAGGTAATCATATCAATCATAATAGGCTAATAATAATAATAATAATAATAATAATAATAAAATGCCCTTTATTCATAACATTTGATCTAAATGTTTATTTTCTCACTGAAATGATTTCTCATTCATTTTTCATGTAGAATCATAAACAGGATTTTTGTTAAACCCTCCAGTCCTCCAAATATATTCCATTCTTGAATCATTTATGTCCAATTTTTGGGGCTGAGCTGTACCAGTATTGGCCTTTGGTATTGAATATTGAATATACTTAGCTTCTTCAGCCTGCCTCTTGTAGGCCTTCACTTTCAGCTGCAGCTTGTCCACCAGATCCTGCAGTCTGTGGACATTCTTCTTATCCTCCTCAGTCTGTAGAGAGTAAGGGTGTTTTAGTGGAGGTGCCATGCATGATCATTACATTTACATTTTAAGCATTTAGCAGACGCTCTTATCCAGAGCGACTTACAAGATGTGCATTGATACAAGGTAAGAACAATCATAGTTAGCGCACAAGATCAGTGCAGTAATACAGCAATAGACATCATTGCAGGCGTCTGCGTATCATACCTGTAACACTGGGAAAGAAAAGGTTAGTGTTTTTTTGTTGTTGTTTTTTTCAGTACACTGGATCCAGAAAGATCATTGAATGATTTTTTGATCATTGTCCAGTACACTGTGTTGTAGATATATTAAACCTAACCTGGTAGGTGAGCTCCTTGACTCTCCTCTCGTATTTACGGACACCTTTAATTGCATCAGCTCCACGTCTCTGTTCACCTTCAACTTCAGTTTCCAGCTCACGCACCTTGAACAGGAAAATAATGAATAGAAAGAAAAGAAAGTGAGGAAATCTGATAGTAAAGGTGAAACGTTTATAAACAGCAGATTATGAGATATAACAGCAGTCCCAAGAGACCAGATATAAAATCAAAACAAACTTCTGGATCGAACATTAAAAGAAATGTGCTGCAGTGACTAAACCAAAAGAAACCTAATATTCCAAATAGTGAATCATGCAAAGGCTATTTGGGACCCTAAGGCAATGCCTAGAGGTGTCTTTGATGACTTTAGAAGTCTACTTAGATTATTTAGCTAAATTAATCTAATTTGCACATAGCTGTTTCTTTCCGCCCTTCATGGCCAGGTTCTCATCCTCATCCAGACGGTGCTGCAGGTCCTTGACTGTGACCTCCAGGTTCTTCTTCATCCTCTCCAGATGAGAGCTGGTGTCTTGCTCCTTCTTCAGCTCCTCCACCATCATTGAGGCCTGCAGTTTATATGCAATGAGGGTTTTTGCAATCTTTGAAAAAATATAATCAGTAACTTTGTCTGAGGGCAAGACTGGTTGTGTCATTCTTTCTGGTAACAAAACAAGCTTTAGAGCACAGGCCCCACAGAGGACACTGCTATTGTACCCTTATGCCAGGTCATGCACCTGAGGCAGAAATCCAGCTGTATCATTTACAGAAGAGTTAAAACGAAGTTCCTCTGGATGAGGTGAATAAAGTCACGTCACTCACATCACTGATGGCCTTCTTGGCTTTGTCCTCTGCATTTCTGGACAGTGTCGTCCACTTCACCTTGAACCTGGACAAGGTCAGCTTCCAGCTTCTTCTTGGTGTTGTGGTGTCCCCAGGGGTTGGGCGACACACACGGACCTTGCAGAGGGTGTAGGCAAGTTCAAGAACCCAGAGGAGGCAGTATTCACAAACAAAATGATAATTTATTAAACTAATACTGACACAAAACAAAGGGTGGGGTCTTCAGGGGAATACAAACACAAAGTCCACAAATCCTTATCTCGTCGTCAATGTCCAAAATCCAATCCAAAATCCAGTCAGTTCCGCAATCCAGTCCGTAGTCGATATCCAAAGGGGGTCCTCAAAACAATCCAAGTTCATACACAAAAAACACACTCTTTCTAAATCCTGGCTGGTCAACGACTTCACAGGCTTCTCTTTCTCTCTCCTTCAACACACTCAACACGTTCCTACTCCTCTCCACAGGTGCTGGGAGTGAGTCCTTTAAATAGGCCTTGAAATGGCCATCAGCTGGTCGTTAGCTCCATTGCCTTCACTCCGTTCAGGTGTGACTGTGGCCTGCTGGGAAATGTAGTGTTTTGGGCTGCCATGTGTTGGAGGCCAGGCAGCCATTTTCTTGTGCAGCCCCTTGGGCTGCCACACACCCTCCTCCTCAGCTCTGACCTTGGGAGGGCTGAGCGGCCTATGTCCAGCGGCCACCAGGAGGGCCCCCCTCTCCAGGTCCACTCAGGCAGTGCTCCACCAGGATCAAATGTCCAGATTCCATCTCCATTCACCTGAAAAAACATCTGCACGCCATTAGTGAATGGCACAAGTTGCTCACCTTTACTGCCACCAAGTGGCCATATGGGTGTACCGGCTCTGGGTTCCTGCTCTGGTCTTCACCAGCCCTCCATGGCTCCTCCAGTACACTTTGTGCCATTTCAGAATCCAGTGTCCATGCTTCAGCCTTTTCTTCCACTTCCCTTTTGCTTCCAGGGGGTCAATTTCAGCATCCAGTGAAAACATGTTCTTCACAACACCGTTAATTTTCTCTTTGTCTTTCTTTGTCCTTCTTGCATCTCTGCTCCACACACGCTTCCCACGGTCATTCCATCTACACATCTGCCTGTTCCATTTTCCTTTACTCTTCAGTGGAGAACCTCTAATCTTCACTTTTCTCAACTTTAGTGACGGCGACAGACTTACCACATCAGGAGATGGTTGGGCCTTTATCCAGGCCTCCTCAGCCATAGTCAAGAGACCCTCTTCAACACTGTGGTCCAGCAGAGTTTCGGTTTCTGATTTCTCCTCCATTGTTCCCTCCTCTTCTCAGCTGCTGAGGGATTCATCACCCTGACTGGCTGATGCCCTGTTTTCCCAGCCTCTTTACATCTCTGGTAGCTAGAAACAAGAAGAATATGATAGACATAAAGTCCAGGCTATAATCAAACTTCTTTGAGACACACATATGGGCATTTTGCATATAAATCCATGCAAGAAGCACTTTGCACCTCCAACACATTGGCATATAATGGGCACATAGCGCGTGACATATGGGTGTCTCAAAGAATTTATGAATATACTTTCATTATATGAAAATGTTTACTAGTTCTATTAAACTAGTAAACAACCATTGCTTCATCCATACTGTACATGAGGGCCTACAGCTTAGTCTGACATTAGATACATAGCCTAATATTATTTTAACTAAAATATCTGTGCAAAATATCAAAAATATCTCAGCAAATTAGTGTAAATCTAACTGCACTTGTAACTGCTCCATCACTATGATACCTTGCTCTCCTTTCTGCAAGAAACTCCTCCCTAGCCTGAGGATCCTTGTTCTTCTTGGCCCTGAACCTTGCAGCCCTCTCTTTGTTGGACAGGTTTGGCATCTAGAACAGAATTTCCCTTAAAACATCAAATCTGTACTTATAAAGCATTGATAAAGCATTATAACTTTAATTAATTGCTAATTATTTGAATAAACACTATAAAAACAATAAAGATAATGACCATGTTTCAATCTCCTTTGGTGGACAGACACAAAGACAAAATATGCCTTAAAACATAATATTGTATAAATATGTTAAATGTGTTATTAATAAGAAATAACAATATATAATTTATGCCTACAAGCTTTAAAATAGTCATAAAAGCAATAAAACTATGCATGTGTCATTCAGAGTAACGAATGACATTGTGGGATAACAGCAAGGTACTGTTATCCCGAATGACAAAATTGTTATCCCGAATGACAAACAAACTGCTTATACTTATTTAACAGGCAATTACTTGGCCACCTATGGAAAACTATGGCCTTGACCTTCAACATTTTAATATCATCTTTCACATCAAATATGCAAATTTGAAATAAAACAACAGTTTCTATGTGTTTTAAGCGTTGTCCCGTATGACACAGGATTTTGTATCATAGTGCACCACTGACCGAAAATTATCGGTCAAATTATTAATATTTTAAGAGAGCTTTACTAACCTTGCTGCACAGTCTGGGGGTCCTTGAGAATCTTCTTTCTGATGCAACTTCCTGTCACATGGCTATCACAATGCCTTATGGTGTAAAATTGCTCTTGAATGTCTGTTATCCTGAATGACGTTAGCTAAAATCCCAATGCTGGGACAAAAGTGTTTCACGCATAAAAATGAAATGAAGTACAGAATCCTCACAATATGTTTATACATCCATGGAAACACTCACACAATTATGCCCAATGGGTAGATTTAAAGTTTTTTAATGTTTTCGGAGCATTTTTGCACTTCGATTTTAGGTGCGGACAGTTATCCCGAATGACATTTTGGCACTTTGGAGCTCCATAGCTCCTTAAATTTCCATTATTCATAATAAATACTACTACTAGTCAATAAAGAAGGGGACATTTAGTAATATAATGTCGTTTTAATTTAAAAGTATATATTTTTTATATTATAAATATGTTTTGGACACCAAAATGGACACGTCACGTCATTGACCCATTTACATATGTCACAGCAACATAAAGTGTCTTAATAGGATGTTTGACCAATTGACATTGCTTGAGGATGTACTGAAGTGTTTCCTTTATTTTGGCCGTTAACTACATATCCATAGGTCTGTGTGTTTCTGTATTTCATTATATAACAATGTAATGTATTGTGTGTTGTTAAGGGGATTTGGGATGGTGCCTTTGAACCAGCAGCATCTTACCTTGGTGTGGCCCATCTTGTACTGTGTGTGGTCCACATCAATGGATCCCAGCAGCTTCTCAGAAGCTTTCTTGTTGTCAATGAACTGTCCCTCAGGGATGACACTGGCATTCAATACTTTGTATCTAAATTGATGAGCAGGAAATTGCTATAAGGCATTTTTGTTTGATAGATAGCCATTGATTGTTGTGAACAATTACTATCATGAGCATTTTGTCACTTTCCAGGTGCTTATTGCTGTGATATCAAATGTGCACCTTCAGCAATTTGAAAGTGTATATTTAACAGCCCTTTGTTTTTTGGGATACGTCAGGGGAGCTGCTTTGCTCAAAAGTACAGTAGTGACATACCCATGAGTTTAACCTACAGCTTCAACTGTTTGCAGGGCCAGTGACTCTGTAAACTATACAAAGGTTTATAAAAGGGATATATAATTTACCTCTGCTTGAAGTCACCATAGAGGATTCTGCTGGGGAAACCCTTTCTGCAGATTCTGATACCTTCCAGCCCACCATTACACCTCAGCTGGTGGATAACCAAGAAGTTCTCCATGAGACCTAGAAAAATACAAAAATGTTTTTTTAAATCGCATCTGTATTGGTTTAAACTGAAATAATACATGCAGTGGACCCATGAATACACCAATTTTCTGTTATTCCCACAATAATTGTCACGATTCATTTGCTGAAATAGTTTTTTTTACCATAGTGTAATAGTTTTTTTCTGTCATAATGTAGTATGTTATAATGTTTACTCCAGGGGGTTTACAGGACCCACCTGAAACGAGATGCTGGATCTTAATGGGTTTTTATCTTGTTAAATAAATGTAATAAATAATATAGTAGGATTACCTGGTGTCTTGGATTCATTAGGAATCAAGTGAGGATGAATGCTTCTCAAGTTGCTCATCAGCTTGCCCAAGTTCTCCTGTGGGATGGGAGGAGGAATTATATTGAAACGGGGGAAGCAGTGTGGTATTTTCTGTTTGTTAACTTTACTAATACATCAATTAATTCTACATGTTTTTTAGGATTTAGTGAGAAAATATTAAACCTAAAACTAAGTCATTCCTTGATGTTTCACATTTTTGACTGACTGTGGCTGATTTTGAAACGGGTTTATTATGACCAGTTCTAACTTACGTTACAAGTTGTTTACATGTGACTTCACTGTCAACTAATCTTGAATCGCAATATAGTTTCACTTGTATTCAAGTGTATACATTACCCTGAACAGAGCAGACACAGTCTGGAAGGAGCCACCCTTCTTCTTGCCAGCCTTTTTGGCACCGCCTTTTGCATCTGTTTACACATTGGAAGTTTTAATCTGATCTGACATTGAAAGCATTTATCTTGAATATAATAATACCACCGCCTTTTGCATCTGTTCAAACATTTAACATTTATCATTCGTTTAATGGTAGCCTGGCATTCAAAGGAATTGTCTTTAATATGACATTTTAAATGTCATAAATTTGAATTAATTCCTTTAAGGATCATTACTGAATTCTGTGTTCACATGGTAATAAAATAATAAAGAAAGTACTCTATAAATGACTTTGGCTCAACACTTGAAATTAAAATATGTAGCCTTGGTTCCATAAATTATAGCTGGATTTTAGCATGACAATAATAAAAGTCAATTCAGCCATACCTTCTGCACTGTGGGCTGCATACAGGGTAGCCAGCAGATTGACTGATGACTTCTGGTACAACTGTATAACAGAGTCGTTCAGGGGGTCCTTGTTCTTGTCCAGCCAACCGCAGATATTGTAGTCCACAGTGCCGGCATAGTGCATCAGGGCGAAGTGGGCCTCGGCCTTGCCTTTGGTAGGTCTGGGTTTCTGGAAGGCATCGTTTTTACCCAGATGTTGGTCGTAGAGTTTGTTTTTGAAGGTTGTGTCTGAAGCCTTGGGGAACGTACACTCCTCTTCAAGGATGGAGAAGATGCCCAATGGCTGTTGAAGGCAGAATGTTTTCTGTGAGATAATATCAGAAGTACAACAGGACATGTTTGTGTCTGTTAATAACAGGCATCTCACCTACCTTCTCAATAAGCTCAATGGACGCAGCCAAGTCCGTACCAAAATCAATGAACTCCCACTCAATTCCCTCTTTCTTGTACTGTTGTTGTTCCAGCCCGAACATGTGGTAGTTGAAGAACTCTTGCAGTTTCTCATTGGTGAAGTTGATACACAGCTGCTCCAAGCTATTGAACTTAAATTTGAAATAAAACAAAGGACAAACTTTGAACCTGTATTGAAATTAAATCAGGGAATAATGTTTCAACTATATTTGGTATGAACAAAATAAATAATTGGATGTTTCCTCTCACATCAAAGATCTCAAATCCGGCAATATCCAGGACACCAATGAAGAACTGTCTTGGCTGCTTTGTGTCCAACATCTAATTGATGCGAGAACAAGAACATTTTCTCATAGACTAATTTGCACAGAGCACTGACAGAGTTGTTGACCTACAGCATAAAGAGGAGGTAACAAATTATTCCATGTTATTATGATTCATAATTCATATTCATCACTATATTTGAACCACTAACACAGTAACACATCACTGCATACACTTTATCTAGACAACCGGAGAGATCATATCATTACATTTATTACTGTATACTAGTCATTTTTATTTGAACACTTTACATGCTGTACTGGTACTCATGAACACGGAAGAGGCGGATCTTTGCCTCAAGGTATCATCTTGTCCTGTGGTGGCGGGTGGTGAATTTGTGGGGGTGGGTAAAATCAAAAGAAATAGAGGGTATAATTGGCCACCAAATTGGGAGAAAAATAGGGAAAAAATATGAAGAAAAGAAATGTACTTCACATTTCTGAAAGTAAAAAATGAAAATACAGTACTAACATGCATTGCTGAATTGATGATTGAGTTGTCTTATTCAGTTTGTAATGTAACAAAAAAGTGTAACACATGCAGGGCCCTGTTGTATTGTCACTTATCTCTTGGGGACAAAGATAATGACCTCAGAATAACAAGAACAGTGCTTCAGATGATACCCTGTTGCCTGAAATTTCCCAGAGATGAATATCAAAGGCATGTCCTCACTAATGCGGATACATTTGAAAACGCATCTTTTTTTTTCCGCCTTCCATCCATACTAAGACAGCATTTCCGTCATTGAAAACGGACCTTTTCGAAGACGCTCTCCTAGGTGGATACAACAACAAAACGCCGGTTTCACGTTGTAGTATAGACTGGTAAGACAGGGTTTCGAAAACTCTGACATATGATTGTCATGTGATCCAGGCTGTAGCCAAAACATTCAACATGGTGGGCAAAGTTGTGCAAGTGCTGACCTAATTTGATTGCTTTATTGGAGTTAAACATAGCTTTGTATAAAGTTATATATATAAAATATATTTTTCCTAGGACAATTTTTGTGCAAACTGTTGTTTAACAAGAATAACATGTGAATGTAGAATGAAACTGGTGAAATGTTAACATCTGTCATGTTACATGTCAGAAAAGTCAAGAAAAGTTTGTTCAAATTGTACTCATTGCAAACATTAATGACCTTAAACTCCAGTCCACAAATAAACACTGATATGTGAAACAAGCATAAGAATACCTTTTGCATTTATGGTGTAAACCTGCTCCGTTGCTGCCTCAGGTTTCCCGCCCATGCCCATTGAAGAAGCGTTTTTGCCGTTTCAGTGTGGATGGCTAACTTTTCTAAAACGTTGTGAAAACGCTAGTGTGGATGGAAAACATTTCGACATGAAAATGGCGTTTTTAAATGTATTAGTGTGGACATGGCCAAAGAGGGGGGTTTTAGACCCTCAAACAGTCTTCAGATTCACACGTAGGTGTGAGGTCCCACACAGGGACAAAGCTGGAGACTATTTACTCACCTGATGGCCTATCTGTTAGTGTGGATATCAGTTCCCTTTGATCTTCGGGTATAAGGACAAGACACACATTCAGCACAGGGCCAAAGGTAAGAGCTTTACTTTGCTAACAGGACACACACTGGGTCCAGTGCAGAGGGTGAGAGCTGTCCTGAAAAGACACACATCTGATCCTGCACTCGTGGTAACCATTTTCTGATGAGAAGCACCCCATGTCCAGCTGAGAAGCTCCTGAATCCTGTGTTGCGAACGCCTGCATCCAGTCCTGTGGAGAAACTTTTTTACAGGAAAGTTCCGCTGTGCCAGGTACTCCACGACCTGATCCACAGTGTTGAGTCCCGCAACCATAGAGTGGAAATTACTTATTTTGCGCGTTTCAAGAAAGTTCCGCTGCACCAGCAGTTAACCGCGTGAAACGGATTTCTCTCACATGTTCCAAGAGAGTCCCGCTGCGCCAGCCACTCAGCTGCAGATCAATGGTCCCGAGTCCTGCAACTAGCCCATGGAAGAGTACTTACTTGCGCATTCCAAGAAGTTACAACTGCACGCCCACTCAAAGGCCGGCCACTGGATTTCAGTCCCTTCGCACTCCCCGGTCTCTTGTGAACCTCCATGCTGAGACTGTGCAAAGAGTTGGAATGTCACCTTCTCCAACCCAGCTGACAAGCTGCAACATGAATCCAAGACTGGTCCTCCTGGTGTCATCATAGTATTATTATAGTATATTATAGTAAGTATTTCAACTTTTGCTATCCTTCACTTCACTGGAATCAAATAGGATTGCATACTGTCATAACATATGCTTAAATTGAATTTATTTGATTTGCAATGTATAATTAAGTTGACGTACTTGGAATATATTTAAAGAAACATCCCCTTTCCTTTAAAGATTGCCAGACAACTTATTTCACAACTAACTTGCAGTGAATGTGTGTTAATGATGTACTAATGTCTTTATAACATGTACCTCACGTTAACCATTTGTCGGTATGGTCTCAGGACTGAATAACCCCACTCCGTTAAATGTTTAGTTTATCTTGGTTATTATTATTGCTTCTTTAATATCTAAAGTGTTTATTTAATACGTTTATGAATCAGCACTTTGGCAATTGACTTTATTACAGAGCATCAATTGATATACAAAAATGTTAAATATTTAAAATAGATTTAAAATGTCACATTATTCCTAAAGTCATTGTCTGTCTATTATTTGTGCTGACAAATTGGGTTCTGCTGGCTGCCATCCCCACTAAATAAATATTGGATATGATTATGTTGATCTGACCTATTCTAACATCACTACAAGAGGAAAAACAGGGAAATTACTAATATTCCTGTTATAAAAGTATGTGCCACTTTACAGTAACTGCATTTGTAGTCATACGGTATTAGGTTAAGGCCATTTCTACATAACATTGCTGTTATTGATGGTTCATATAGTAATATGCTAAATGCAATTAGAAAATTGCTGCACATTTTCCCAGAATTGCCTTTGAAATCATATTATTGGCCCATAAAATTTCTACACAAACCAAAAAGTTACTTCCTTCCTTGATGTTTAATATTACAGGAGTGATGTACTGATGTGCAGTATGTATTTTTCAATCTCTGATTTACAGTTGTCGGAAAAACCAGGAATAGATTCTGAGGGAAGGGTATTCATATTCAGGCTGTACACTTGCAACTTTTGTTTTGTTTTCTGGCATTGTTTGTTTATTGACTGGTTTTCACTGTGCACCTGCTGTGCCAATCTTCACATTTCATTGATTAGTTCCTCAATTTTACTGTATGGTTTGTGAATTCTGACTTCAACTTTCAAACCACTGAATCATGTCATTTAGACTTTTCCCGTCTATAAAAATCCAAGCATTTAAGCAATGTGCTTATCTCTTTCAAAGCAGCTGTATTTGGTGAGATCCATTTCCTCCTCCACAAAACTGGTGTAAGAACCGATGTATCTAGAATGGCATGCTACGGCTGAATAACAAGAGTCCCATTGGGTATTGCATGGCTCAGATGGCAGCTTTATTGGTAGAGAAAAACCTCTCTGGGAAGTTGCATGTCTAAGATGTTTTATATACCAGAGTTCCCTACTTGGACAATGTTTGAAAACTTTAATCATGGTTGCTACGAACTTGTCCACCTTTGGAACATTATCTGGCCGTATATTGCTTGCAAGAGCTAAGATATGGGCATTGCAACTGAACTGAGTTTGGCAATAAAACCCAGAGAATGTCGTTGAAGGCCTTGAACATGAAGCTTGCATGATCTGACACAAATCTGGTGATGTTCAGATCCAATTCATACGCATTGTGGTGTCCCCAAGGGTTGGGCGACACACACAGACCTTGCAGAGGGCGTAGGCAAGTTTAAGAACACAGAGGAGGCAGTATTTAAAACAAAATGATAATTTATTAAACTAATACTTGACAAAAACCACACAAAACAAAGGGCGGGGTATTCGGGGGAATACAAACACATAAAGTCTGCAATCTTTAGCTCGTTGTCAATGTCCAAAATCCAGTCCACAAATCCAGTTCAGTTCCGTAATCCAGTCCGTATTCGATATCCAAAGGGGGTCCTCAAAACAATCCGATTTCATACACAAAAAACAGTACAACACTCTTTCCAAATCCTGGCTGGTCAATAAGACTTCACAGGTTCTCTACTTACAAACACACTCAGCAACTCCTTCCCAAACACATTCCTACTCCTCTCCAAGTGTGATGGGAATCAGCCCTTTAAATAGGCCTCTAAATGGCTTTCAGCTGGTCGTTAGTCCCCATTGCTTGACTTTGCTCAGGTGTGACTGTGGCCTGCTGGGAAATGTAGTGTTTTGGCTCCCATGTGTCGAAGGACCCGGCAGCCATTTCCTTGTGCAGCCCCCTGGGCTGCCACAGCATTGAAACGTTTTTCAATGACACCATGTAATAATTTACAGAATGTAGATAGTGTCTGCCAGTACAACTGTCAATTCAACTGTTCTTCATCCAAAATGTTCTGAACATATTTATCTTGGGCATCTGTAGATTCATCTGTTTTGTAAGGATTTAAATGGTTGTTTGTGGGATATCATGTCGGGTCACCAAAAACCACAAGGATTTCAGCTTGGTACCAAAAACGTTTCGGCTGCCTAAAATGAATAATGGTCCGGAATACCAGTTAACAATTTATTATACAACAAAGTTATAATACTAAAACATTGACAAAGACATACAGTACAGAATAGTCACCAGGGAGTCACATGCGAGACCCGGAGCAATTCTTCTCTCTCCCCTTAGGTACCCAGAGCTGCTGCCCCTTAAAACAAATGGTTCCCAAGCAATACTCTGGCCAGCCCTTTTAGTCTGTCTGTCCAGATAACCACATTCCACATCTGCATACAGCCATAGATGGAACCACCTATTACAGTTTTTCTCAATTGTTTAAAATGTTTCCTGAAACTATGACCCTTTTTCTCAAAACTATAATCACAAAAATTAACAATCAGCAAACAATTTTGGCAAAACTCCTCAAACCTCTTGCAAAAGGAAAGACTGCACCTTTTGGTAGCCAATTACGTATACCCTCTATTATTCCAACTATCCCACAAGCGGCACTCCCGACCAGAGCCGGGCTGATGCAGCCGGGTTTCAAACCACAGCTGCAGTGGGCAACATGCATTCCAGTCGGATGCACACATGCATCAAATGAATAGACTCTACTGAGGACTAATTACACACTGGTGTGATGAATGAAAAACACTGCTATGAAAATCTAAACATTTCACTAATGCATTTGCAGTGTTATAAACTTACAATGTATGTGCAGAAGCCTGGTGTAATACATTATTACTGTATGAACTCAAATATAAAAGGAATGCACAAATTCAGTAGCAAAAATTAGAATATTGTACTGCATATTTCAGCGAATAGCATAGGGAAAAACAGAAAGCGAGAATATAGTTGGTCTGTACAGGAAGACCATTTATGTAAAAGAAAAAGAAAAACGTGTCTAGTCTTTCATCTCTGCCAGGCCAGGCTAATCATTGATGACAACGTCATATTGAAATACTATGATGTTTTCATCAATGATTCAAGGTTCGAATGCCATTGTTTTGTAGCACCATATTGACGATAGCCGTTTCTTGCTCTGCTGTGAAGAGGCGTTGTCTTCCACCACCAGCTGGTCGTCTTTCAATTCTGAAAAATAAGTTATGTTACAGTATACTGTATTGACAAAATAGGAATAGCCTACAGCTCCCAAACATATTTAGGATCAAAGTTAAGGGGCAGAACCTCCACGGTGGTCTTCTCTGGAATTCTACCAGTACCACGTGCTAGCAAAAGCCAGCAGAATTTTATATGGATATTTAACACGTGGCTACAAACCTAGTGCAGGAAAGTGGGGTACGGGTTTATGGGGCACTGGGACTCCTTTTGGAACAGGGGTGACCTGTACAAGTGGGACGGGCTACACTTGAACCGGAGGGGTACAGATGCATTGGGCCAGCATATGCTCAGGGTAGCGGAGGAATATTTAAACTAGGGACTGCCCCCAGTCCCAGGCAGGGAGGGAAATTAGTAGTAGTAGTATTATGGATAGGGAGGTACAGACTGCCCAGATGGAAGATACCAGGGCAGAGTATAATAAATCTGAGGATATAATTAATAAAGATTTTTTGGATCATAATGTGAATAGAGTTGGTTCGGCATAGTTATGAGTGGAGGGGAAGGACAACGTAAGTGTGAGTAAGGCTCTGAAGTTCATGTGTTTAAATGCGAGAAGCATAAAAAATAAATTTTTGGGGTTATGACATTGTTGGGATTACTGAGACATGGCTTGGCGCAGCGGATGGGGATGAATATAATGTACAGGGGTACAAATTGTTTAGGAAGGATAGAACTAATAAAAGAGGAGGGGGAGTGGCACTTTATGTGAAAGACAATCTTAATGTGCAGGAAATTCCAGGTATAAACTCATTTGTTTCTTGTGAGGACATCTGGATTAGATTACTGGGAGATCATGACAAGGGCCTTAACATAGGAGTATGCTATAGACCTCCAGCTTCAGAATAAATAGTATGCTCTTTTGGTAACATAAAACAAACCTGTGATGATAATAATGGGCGACTTCAATTACCCCTCTATTAATTGGGAGATAGTGACAGGTCAGGGCAAATGTGAAGAGGAGTTTTTAGATATGGTCAATGACTGCTTTTTGGTACAGTCTGTTACTCAGCCTACGAGAGGTTAATAAATACTGGATCTGGTTTTGTGTAACAATCCTGATAGAAATAGCAGCACAGAGGTAGGAGAACCACTAGGGGCAAGTGACCACAGTGCAGTTATTTTTTATATTTTTTGGCAAGTTAAGACAGCCTCTAACTCTAGAATTTAACATTTTAGACGAGCTGACTTTAATAAAATGAGAGAGAATTTAAGTAATATAGATTGGGTAAAATTTCTAGATTGCAGAACTGTGAATGAAAAATTGACTATATTTAAAAGGGTTATTGTAGATGTACAGTGTAAATTCATCCCAAAAGTAAGGAAAAATAAGTCTCCGCAGTGGATGACTAAATCTTTACGGGAGATTTTGAGGCAAAAGAAACGACTGTACAGAGTATATAAAAAGGATAACTCAGAGAGAAACAAGTTAGATTATTGTAATATGGGGCTAAGGCTAAAAAGGAAATAAGATCAGCTAAAAGGCGGTTTGAAATTAAAATTTCCCAAGATGCAAAAAGTAATCCTATGAAGTTTTTTCAATATTGTCGTAGAAAAAGGAAAGTTAAGGATGAGGTTAAGTGCATTAAGAATAAGGAAGGAACTTTGGTTTATAATAATAAGGATATTGCTAACACATTAAACAGTTACTTTGTTGAGAGCTTTACTAGAGGTTATAAATATGCCTAAATGTATAGACAAGGTACCAAATGTTTTGGAGGACTTTGAGATGAGGGACGTAGTACTACAAAAACTACAAAAACTTAAGACAAATAAGGCAGCAGGCCCGGGTGGCATATATCACAGAGTACTCAAAGAACTTGGGGAAATTATATATAATCATTGAGAGATATTTTCATGCAATCCATAATCACTGGAGAAATACCAGATGACTGGAAGCAGGGTAGTATCATTCCAATATATAAGAAGGGGGACCGTACTGACCCATGGAACTATAGGCCTGTCAGTTTAACTTGCATCGCATGTGAAATGCTGGAATGTATTATTAGGGATAAGTTGGAATCATTCGTGAAAAATAATAGTATTTTAAGGGAGAGTCAACATGGTTTTCTCAAAGGGAGGTTGAGCAAACCTCCTGGACTTTTTTTAAGAGGCTACAAAGTGTGTTGACCTGAACCAGGCTTATGATATCATATAGTTGGACTTTCAGAAAGCATTTGAAAAGGTACCACATGAGAGGCTCATTGCTAAAATGAATTCAGTAGGAATTGCAGGAGCAGTTTCAGAGTGGGTTCATAATCGGCTACAAGGGCGAATACAAAGAGTAACAGTAGGTGGCGCCGTATCTGACCTTGGTGCTGTGGGCAGTGGTGTCCTGCAGGGATCGGTGCTGGGACCTCTCCTCTTCCTTATTTACATAAATTATCTTGATATGGACATTAGTAGCAAAATAGTTAAATATGCAGATTATACTAAACTTGGGGTTTTGGCAAACAGTTTGGAATTGACTAAAGTAATCCGAGATGATTTAAACAAAATCCAAGAATGGGCAGATACATGGCAGATGACATTCAATATTGCTAAATGTAAAGTTATGCATGTGGGAAATAAAAACATCAGACAGGAATATTTTATGGGAGGAGAATAGTTAGTAGGTTTTCAATTTGAAAAAGACTTAGGTATTGTAGTTGATCAGAGCCTATCTGCATCAAAGCAGTGTGCTACAGCAGTGAAAAAAGCCAACAGGATGCTGGGATACATAGCAAAAAGTATTGAGTATAAATCAAAGGAGGTTATATTAATGTTATATAATGCCTTTGTCAGACCTCACTTAGAATTCTGTGTGCAGTTCTGGGCACCGCACTACGAGAAAGATTCAAAAAGTTCAAAGAACGGCAACTAAACTGATACCTGGTATGAAAGGTAAAAGTTATGATGATAGACTTAAGGCACTCAATCTATTTAAGCTTAGCAAATGGAGACTTAGGGGGATTTGATTGAGGTTTTAAATTCCTAAAAGGGATTAACAAAGTGAAATACCAAAGATTTTTAAGATAAGTGGGGTCAGCAGAACAAGAGGCCACAGGTGGAAATTAGTTAAAGGCAAATTCCGCACAGATATTAGGACGTTTTTCTTTACACGGAGAGCTGTCAATGCCTGGAACAGCTTGCCAGGTCGGGTAGTAGAGGCAGAAACACTTGGGCTATTCAAGTCCACGCTAGATGCAGTACTAGATACTCTTTAGACATGATGAGCCTAGATGGGCCGAACGGCCCCTTCTCGTCATTATGTATTCTTATGTTCTTATATTAGTACTGTGGTTCATTTGCAGTAGTTTACCATATTC
Organism: Aldrovandia affinis; assembly: GCA_029706075.1. NCBI lineage: Eukaryota > Metazoa > Chordata > Actinopteri > Notacanthiformes > Halosauridae > Aldrovandia > Aldrovandia affinis. The sequence continues at coordinate 22,258 of JAINUG010000078.1, forward strand.
TACAGTAATCACTGGGTACTGTATTGTAATTAGTACTACACTAAAGGCAAGGGTTAGGATTTAGGGTAAGGGGTTAGGCTTGGGGGTTAGGTCCCCTAATTGTATTTGTTAGGGGAGTTTACCTGTGGCCCCTGTGGTTTACCTGTGCTAAATCTCTGATTACTGATTGAATAAATTAGACAAGTAGTGTTTGTACCTATGAGGACTGAGTGTGGTGAATTGATAAATTGTTTAGCATTCTGAATGCCAGTGCTTTCCATGTTTCCATTTTCTGTTTATGAAGATTGTGCTTAATGAGAATTGTGTTTAGGGTTTTGCAAAAAGGTCATTTGACAATGCAATTTGTGTGAGTACAAGCAAAATGTGCTTATAGTTTTGCAGAAAGTTTTTAGGCTTTCTGCAAAAGGCCTAAAAACTAGGCTTTAGGTTTTGATAATTGTGTCTATAGTACCCGTTTTTATGTGTAAACAATTGAGAAAAACTGTATACAAATGTGATTGCTTGCTTACACAACAGGGTCAACATGGTTGAGTTGGGGACAGTGATAAGAGACAGTTGTATTTGGTTTTATGATTACATCTGTTGTCCAGCAAGGGGGAGAAACAATGAATCCACCAAATGAATCCAGCCCAAGGCACCAAATGACTGAATTATTGGCCCAATCAACTGGCTGCCTGAAGACACAGTTGTCTGCAGGGGGGCAGGACATAGAGAGGGCATAACAAATAACCGGGTATACATCACATACACACAAGACCATGACACATCAGAACAAACACAGGTACATCAGTCACATTCCAAACAGAGAACTCAGAATTCCCTCTTTACAGTAACTACATATACAGTAGACCCTGTTTTTATTCACACTCTTGATAAAGATGAACAAAATAACTCGTATAAAATAAACGATATAAGTAATGAGCTTTATTTTATGCTCACAAATGCAGAAAATTATATTATATGCAGGTTTTGCAATCAAATTGTATCCATCAGTGTACAGTGTACCAGGCAGATAATTCTCAATGTGGTTGAGCTGCCATGTTTATTTCAACTGACTTTCCCCTGAAACAGCATCAGTTGAGAGACTTGCACCAACAAGCTCTTCAATTGGTCACATTCTTTTGACTGCTTACCACTGATTTGTGCAACTACTCTACAGGATAAAGACTGAAATACAAGTTAAATGTTTCCCATGTTTGATGTTCTGACATCAAACTCATGGCTCTAATCATAATTGAGTGTTATAATAAAGTCAAGGCAAGAGGAAGTACCCTATGCTATTGTCTATGTTTTTAATAATCAAAATCCATCCATGAGTTCATTATGAAATGATTGCATCACAAAAAATACCTATATTCCTTGGAAGTGAAAGCCTCATGTATTATGTATTATCTGAATCAAGGCTAGGAACTCACATTGAATTCAAGATCAGTGGAGCATTAGTGAGCTATCCTTTCAGAAAGATGATATGGCACTGGCAAAAGTGAATCCATGTGACATTCTGGGCTCATAGATTCAATAAAAATGTGATACTCAATATCCTGTCCTTAAAAGTATGTTCTTATGAGTAGTAAATACAAATATAGCTGCTTGGTCAGCTATGTTGCCAAAAAAATGCTATTTGACATTGAGTGATGATGGCAGCTTAATTGTGGATCAGTTTTATACTGAAATATCCAACTGCAGTGCACTTCACTCCCATACCTCTTTTTTTGTAGTAGTACTAGAATAATATCAGATTTATAAATAGTGGCTTGCATTTTGCATTGCATTATGATATTGCTAAATCATCAGCAGTGGTTCGGTTCCACAGCCATCCAGTTCTCAGCTATGAATGCAGCAACAAAATTCCCAGGTGTTTTTCCAGTAAGGGATCAAATGAACAAATGTGGTAACATATTTATGATAAAGATAACATGATATGATGAAACATTGATTGATTTAATACATGTGTTCATTAACATAGGGTTTACTTGACACCTAGAATGTGTTCTTAGAAAGATTACCTAAAGAGTATAATACAAATATATCTGCTTGCACAGCAAAGTCCTGTGATGTTTATTGTAGTCCTCATTATTCAACAGCAGTGCACTTCCGTCCCTGTTGCTCAGTTTGCAGTAGGAGATCGTCAGATTCAAAAGTGATTTTTCACTGTTGGGCAAGGGGTGGGGAATTTTTTGTTGATGGTATTATGTAAGATCTTGTTATCATTCATATGCATGATCTGCAGTACTGGAGTCCAATATAATGCAATGCTGCAAAAGTTTTTTCCCCTTGTAGCTTCTTTAAATGAACAATACAATTCTAAACAATTATTGATTATGCAAACATATTTACAATAATAAATATTATCCTTATCAATTATAAGTCTGTAACTCTACATGTGCCTAAATTATACATTTGTGGTCATATCTATGGGTCCATTTTCTTTGGAGCAAAGTGCAGTAGACCTGTCATAGACAGATACACCATGTAATGTAATGTAATCTTGTCAAAATTTGTCCAGGAATTCAGCCAAACCTAAACTGTAAAACCCACACACAAAGAAAATGAAGATTACACTATTCTAAATTGAAGATATTTTAATTCAAAAATAAAATGAGGCACTAAACCACCTTAACCACATTATTACTTTAATTGGAACAGTTAAGCCTTCCTCCATAGTTTTCAGTGTTACTGCTCATAATTAGATTTACTAAGCATTTGGGGGGATTTAATAAGTGCTCTCACTTAACCATATTTACTAGATTGATGTACCCGCATTTACCATAAATGAAATAAAAAGTAGGAGCCACTTAATTTTTACACATTGGCCTTAAAAGCATATGCTTTTGTGCAAAATGTGCGAACTATTCAGAATACTGTATACTATGTATGTATGAACAAACTGGTGCAATTTAGCCAGACTGGACTCGGTTGTGTTTTTAACACATGGGGAAAGCAGCTGGTGTGGTGGTTCTGCCAAAGGGGAAGAAAACAACACCAAGAGGATCAGTCCAAACACATGACTGATGATCAACAGTCATTCTCAAACTTTGTCCTAACCAGTGATTCAATTCTGCACACACTCATACACTATAAGAAGGAGACCCACAGACTTCTGCAGGGAAAGGTCTCCAGGCCCCGCAATGCTGGTACAGCTCACGAATAAAGATTCTCAACCTGTGCTGGTATAGAGTGTTGCGTCCTTCTTTCTGGATTCCTGGGCGATTTACACTACACATCTTTAAAAGTTATTACAATATTCAGTTTTCATAAAGCCAATTCTGTACCTGTCAATTTCAGATGTATGTAAAGCAGGGGTTTCAAACGCATTCCATCGAGGGACAAGTATATACAGGATTTTTGTTGCAACCAATGCACTACACCAGGTGATTTCAATTAGGTTGAAGAAGTCAGCTAATTAGTGAAATCACCTGGTGTACTGCATATACTCAATGTAAAAACCTACAAAACGAAAGTAGTTGCCATTCCTTACAGCAGGGTTACTCAAATCACGGTCCTCGTGAACCGAGCACTGCTGTTTTTCCACCCTCCCTTTGCCTGGGAGTCAGATGTGTGCACTAATTGTTCAATTAACTACCTGAGAGAGGAAAACCAGAACAGAATTCAGATTCAGAATCTGATTCATTGGCCAGATATGAGTAACCCTGCCTTACAGTCTTGGCATTACCATAAGCCTCCAGCAGGGGGTTCGCTGCAATGATTTGATCCTCCAGTGACCCCAACAGTAGACATCAGACACTTATGAAATGTTTTAGAGCTGATATGTTCCTAAGATATTTGCACATCTTTAGAGACCCCCTCTGACCTGCATTTTGCCAGCTACTGGCTCTTTCTTTGCTCCAGCCACTGCAACTGTTGCAAAGTACTGGATGACATGGTTCACAACCATTATTTTTCAGTTTTTGGTAACCTAAACTTTTTTTTTTTAACCTCTGGCAGTTTACCGCTTACCTTTGTACCATTTCAGGTTATTCACTGGACTTGAACTGCTAAATTTCAGTAAAAACTGGAAAATGCAGGTGTTCTTAAACTTTTGACCGGTAGTGTATATAAGATACTTTCTATTTCCCCCCATTATTCTTATATACCTTAGGCAACAGGGAAATATTGTCCAATATTTTTACTGTCTTTTGTTACTGAACTGCTGTTTCCTCATGTATTTTTGCCCACTTACGATTTATCATACATTTCTTAAATAGTATTTATAAGTGCTAGAATATTTCCATTTCATCATAAGAGTGAATGACATTGAGAATAGTGAACACTACATATTTTAATAGGGGGAACATTTTAAGCCCATTTCAGTGGCATGCTTATAGAAAAATGTATGTGGTACGTTTTTATTTAGTGTTGTAAATCATTCAGTGAATGTGTGGTTTTCTAAGGTAATGCTGGAGTTAAGCCAATTTTTTGTCCTCAGTTGTAACTAATCCAAGTTTTAATGGGGTTTGGCACTACAGTGGAGCCTAGTTCAGCTGTGGAGAAGCATTTAAATGTCACCGGTATAGTGTTTCATGACTCTTGCAACTCTTACATTTTTATTAAGGAAAACCTTTTTGGGGGGGTTGGGGGAGGTGGGCTGAGGTAATTTAGTCACAAATGGCACCTCACATAATTACAGAGGGACAATTCTGATTAATAATGTGGAAAAAATCTTGTGAATCTAGCTCCCGTATATTATTGATCAGCCCTATGAAGATAGGGTCCTGATTGGGACAGACATCATGTCCATAACATTTTTAAAGAAAGGTTTCTGCAAAAGATGCATTTTACATGAGATCTGACAAAAACTTTCTCTGCAAAGCTAATGTAGCAAAGCAGGACTAATATTCTTCCCGTTGTACCAGGTAGGCAGCTACACCTATGCACCTGTGATGTCCGCCTTCCATGATGGAGGCTTTTAAACCAATATGGCAATCGCTCATATTTCTTTGATGGTTATATGAACTGAACAAGCGTTCATTTTATAGGCAGACTAACCTTAATTGGTGATGTTGATGGACAGGCAGGGTATGCGTAAGCTGACGCTGCACAGGTATTTTAATTTAAATGTTTATTTGTCTTGTAATAATTCTAATGTTTTATTTCATGTTTTATTTAATTAATATTAAATTTGTATTGATTAATATATGATTCTGAAACACTCATAGCTTGCTGACTGCCACTAGCTTTGCTTAGGTGAGTCGGGGCCATGTGTAAACCAACAAAAAACAACTTTTAAAATGCTTAACCCTTTTTATAGCAACTATATTCTGTGTACCCTTACCAAAACAACGCCTCCATTTACTTCCTGCTCACACATTATTTTCGATAATAATCACCTATATATAATAACAATGAGATTAGCCTAATAATTACGCACCATGTAATTTATCTGTGTAATGCAGCATAACTGTGGCTCAGATATAATATTTGGTAGCACAACCTTAAGAAAATAACTGCAATCAAGTGCTTCCTATAGTGAAGAGATTCCTACACCTCTACTAGCAGTTTGGCCCACTCTGCTCTAGTTCTCTTATATTTGAAGGGTGCCTTCTCCCAACTGCTGTTTTCAGATCTCTCCACAGGTGTGTGTGTCTCTGTATGAATGGGTTGAAAAGAGCCCTTGGACTGCAAAGTTTGAGTGTCTCAGTGTGCATGGGTGGGAAGAACTTGAAAGGTCACTGGATACTGTATGTGTGTGCCTGGGAGGTTCCAGGGGAACTCCGGAAGAAGAGACGCGGTGTCCCGTAGGTTATGATTATTTTAGTTTGTTATTTTAGTTGTTTTTACCCGTAAGCTTCGCGGCGAGTAGGGTGAAGATTTTGTGTTTGTGTTTGTTTTATGTTAACCTGCTACTCCCAATGTCTCTTCCCCATGTCTGGGGGGAGAGACAGAACTTTTTTTTTTTAAATCCGGTCCGTAGACCGACAAACTCCACTCCGTCTCCTGGCTGCTCTGTTCCCATCCAGGGATTGTCACGTGGCATGTGACAGTGTGTTAGCAATATCCTTATTATTATAAACCAGAGTTCCTTCCTTATTCTTAATGCACTTAACCTCATCCTTAACTTTCCTTTTTCTACGACAATATTGAAAAAACTTCTTAGGATTCCTTTTTGCATCTTGGGAAATTTTAATTTCAAACCGCCTTTTAGCTGATCTTATTTCCTTTTTAGCCTTAGCCCGCATATTACAATAATCGAACTTGTTTTTCTCTGAGTTATCCTTTATCCTATCCTTCTCTCTCATTTTATTAAAGTCAGCTCGTCTAAAATTAAAAATTCTAGAGTTAGAGGAGGCTGTCTTAACTTGCCAAAAAATATAAAAAATAACTGCACTGTGGTCACTTGCCCCTAGTGGTTCTCCTACCTCTGTGCTGCAAATTCTATCAGGATTGTTACACAAAGCCAGATCCAGTATTGATTTCCCTCTCGTAGGCTGAGTAACAGACTGTACCAAAAGCAGTCATTGACCATATCTAAAACTCCTCTTAACATTTGCCCTGACCTGTCACTATCTCCCAATTAATAGAGGGGTAATTGAAGTCGCCCATTATTATCGTCTCTCCTTCAGCACAGGTTTGTTTTATGTTACCAAAGAGCATACTATTTATGTTACTGTCTGAAGCTGGAGGTCTATAGCATACTCCTATATTAAGGCCCTTCTCATGATCTCCTAGTAATCTAATCCAGATGTCCTCACAAGAAACGAATGAGTTAATAACTGGAATTTCCTGCACATTAAGATTGTCTTTTGCATAAAGGGCCACTCCCCCTCCTCTTTTATTAGTTGTATCCTTCCTAAACAATTTGTACCCCTCTACATTATATTCATCCCCATCCGCTGCGCCAAGCCATGTTTCAGTAATCCCAACAATGTCATAATCCCCATTCAACATGACAGCCTCCAGTTCCAAAAATATATTTTTTATGCTTCTCGCATTTAAACACATGAACTTCAGAGCCTTACACTTACGTTGTCCTTCCCCTCCACACATAACTGTGCCAAACCACCTCTATTCACATTATGATCTAAAAAAATCTTTATTAATTATATCCTCAGATGTATTATACTCCACCCTGGTATCTTCCATCTGGGCAGTCTGTACCTCCCTATCCATAATACTACTACTGCTAATTTCCCTCCCTGCCCCCCCTGTCCCTAGTTTAAATATTCCTCCGCTACCCTAAGGATACGCTGGCCCAATGCAGCTGTACCCCTCTGATTCAAGCATAGCCCGTCCAACTTGTACAACTCACCCCTGTTCCAAAAGGAGTCCCAGTGCCCCATAAACCTGTACCCCTGCACCAGGTTTGTAGCCACGTGTTAAATCACCATATCAAATTCTGCTTGCCTTTGCTAGCACGTGGTACTGGCAGAATTCCAGAGAAGACCACCGTGGAGGTTCTGCCCCTTAATTTTGATCCTAATACTATAAATTTGTCCAGAACCTCAAACCTACCCTTACCTATGTCATTGGTTCCAACATGGACCATGACCACTGGATCCACCCCTGCTCTGGCCAGGAGCTTGTCCGCGTGTTCCAGGAGGTCTCCGACCTGAGCACCAGGCAGGCAACATGCCATGCAAGACTCCTTTTCCCGCGAACAGACTATACTGTCTATACCTCTAATGATAGAATTCCACACTACAATTAACACCCTTTTCCTGGGTGGCATGGCCGCCAGGGTGCCCTAGGGCTCATAAGTCCTCCCACTCACAGTGGACTGGGCCAGATCCTCTTCCTGCAAGGGCTGGAATTGGTTAGACACTACAAGCTGTGGAGATGCCGCCCCTGCATGTGCATGCCCTTTTCTATGCTGGCGCCCTACCATCACCCAACTCTCTCTCTCTACCTGCTCTAGAGGCTCCCCCCTACCCAGCTTCTGTGTGCAGGCTAACTCTCTAAAGGGCGTACAAATTCTGCAGGGCAGTCAAGACCAGCAAGTTGGGCTTTGAGGTCAAGAATCTTGCTCGCGAGATGCTTCACAAGCTGGCAACGGTCACAGACGAAACCCTCCTGGAAGTCTCCTTTCAGAAACGCAACATCCTGCAACACTCACACTGCACTGCTGATGGCCACATTTACACCCCTAAATATTAGTCTACTGCTCTCCCTGCACTGAACGAATTACTGCCAAAACAGAGACACCAAGTCGATAAAAATACTATACTAAAGGTAATCGTATAACAAAAAGCGTTGTTTTGTCGTCTGTAAACAAAGAGCTAATCTGCATTGCCAAAGAGCTATAATTGGTTCTAATTGGCTCTAATTGATTTCATCGGTCCACAGAACATTTTCCCAGAATGATTTAGGCTGGTTTAGGTGGTTTGGGTGGGCACCCAAGATGAATCGGTCCTTCTTGTGTTTCTCTTTCATCAGTGGGGTCTTCCTTGGCCTCCGACCGTAAAGCCCTTCTTGGTTCAGTGTCCGGCGTATGATACGGGCTGAAACCATTACCTCACACGTCTCCAGGTCAGACTTGAGATCTTTGGATGTCATACGAGATGTTTTTTCAATGGCTCGCACCGACCTTTGACGACATCTGAGATCAATTTTCATCTTACCACCACAGCCTGGGAGATTCTTAACAATTCCATGAGCAGCAAACTTCTTGATAATATTGCGAACTGTGGGAACAGGAATGCCAAGATCTCTAGAGATGACCTTATAGCTTTGTGAACACATGTTTTATGATAATCGTTTTTCTGACATCCTCAGACCGCTCTTTTCTCTTCACCTAAAATAGGCGGCACGGTGGTGCAGTGGATAGCACTGTCGCCTCACAGCAAGAAGGTCTCGGGTTCGAATCCAGGCCAGGGGCCTTTCTGTGTGGAGTTTGCATGTTCTCCCCGTGTCCGCGTGGGTTTCCTCCGGGTACTCCGGTTTCTTCCCACAGTCCAAAGACATGCACCTTAGGCTAATTGGAGAGTCTAAATTGCCCGTAGGTATGAGTGTGTGAGTGAATGGTGTATGTAGTGCCCTGCGATGGTTTGGCGACCTGTCCAGGGTGTATTCCTGCCTCTCGCCCCAATGAATGCTGGGATAGGCTCCAGCCCCCCGCAACCCTAACTAGGAATAAGCGGCTGAAGATGAGATGAGATGATGAGATGAGAGGGTTAAAATTTATTTTTCACATTCATGAACACTCCTTGCAGCTCTCAGTGCAAAGCACGTGACCGGAAGCCTTGCTGCCAACAAGCTCTCGTTGGAAATTAGTGACTTCCATCATATGTTGATGTCAATGTGTCTAGTCCATTTGTCAGCTACATGCTCACAATGACCTACACGATGTTCACATTGTTTATTAATCAAGCAAGTGCATTCATGATGATAGTCTAGGGACATTAACTTTGTGAGTTCTTAAGAAGTTGCAGGAGACTGGCTACAGTTCAGGCTGTTTTGCATCAGAACAGACCTGCTAATAAACTGAAGGGATACTGTGTTGCTCTGACAACCAACCGTTATGTCCGTTGGGGTAGATGTGTAAAGGCTATTTGATCCAACATGCACAGTGCCGAGGGTCGCATGGACTAAATGGCGCAATTGTGACCAAAACGACAGTGCACGTTGATCAAAATCGGGGTCTGTGTGCTGTACCATGCACTTCTTCAATTTTGAAACATAGTGTATGGCACTGTGGAGGCCGCGTTTGATGCACAATGATTGGGTGAATAGCAAGATGGGGTAGTTTCCTTTGCTTCCTTAATAAATCACCTATACCGCCACCTATTGTCCTGGAGTGTAATGATCCAAGAATGTCCTGACGCTTACAGAGACGTTTATGCGCAAAAGTCACTTTGACGTCACTTCCTGTTTGCCATTTGAACGCAACGCGCGCTGTAGTCACTGCTGCTCCAAATCGTACTTTTCCCTGCTGTTTCACTGCCCGCATTTTCTGCTTTTTTTATACTGGTTTAAACACAAAACTCTTTTTTAATCCTTTTCGGTTACTCCTGACAAATCAACCTATACAGTAAGCACAAACCATGGCTGCTTCCTCTCCCCTCTTTTGCTCTCGTTGTAGCATGTATAGTCTTAGCTCTCCTGCCGATGTTACTGATAATGTTAATTTTACATGCCATAAGTGTGAGCTTAATTTAGCATTGGCGGAGAGGATAGTTGAGTTAGAGGCCCGCATCCGGACTCTCAGAGAGATTAAAGATAATGGGAGTTTTATTCAGTCGTGTGTAGCTACGCCGGATGCACTTGTGAGCACTTCCCCCATCACACCAGCAGAAGAACCGACACAGCGCGGCCAGTATGTCACGGTTCGGCGGGGACATAGTTGTCGGCCTAGGCTGGCCATACACCACCCAACTCACGTTTCAAATAGATTCTCCCCACTCATACCTATTGAGGAAAAAGAGAAAGCTCTTATCATTAGCGATTCCATACATCAAAACGTGAGAATAGCGTCTCCGGCGACCATAGTCAATTGTATTCCGGGGGCTAGAGCTACCGACATTGAATCAAATTTAAAAGCGCTGGTTAAAAGTAAACTTAGATTTTCCAAAATTGTTATCAATATACGCCATTTAGCAGACGCTTTTATCCAAAGCGACTTACAGTAGTGAATGCATACATTTTCAGTATATGTGGCCCCAGTGGGGATTGAACCCACAACCTAAGCGTTGCCAACGCTGTGCTCTACCAACTGAGCCACAGAGAACCACAATTATCATTAACCATTAACCACGTCGGCAACCACAATTAACCATTATCCACGTCGGCGCTAATGATATCCGGTTGAGGCAATCGGAGATCACTAAAACAAATTCTGTCTCGTTGTGTAAATTGGCAAACGAGGTGTGTCGGGAAGTAATAGTCTCTGGTCCCCTCCCAGCTCGTAGAAGTGACAAAATCTACTGTAGATTAACATCGCTAAATCGCTGGTCTGACTGAGTGGTGTACATCAAATAGCATAGGGTTTGTTAATAATTGGCCTACGTTTTGGGGAGAGCCTGGTTTACTGAAGAGAGACGGACTCCACCCGAGCTGGAGGGGTGCTCTTCTTTTATCTAATAACATAGCCCATAGTCTGAATCGGCGAAATTGACATTCAAGAGCTACAGCCAGGCAGCAGACAGACGGTCTTAAACAATTGTCTGCAAGTTTCCCTGAGCTCGTGACTAGTTTCCACCACAGTTCCCACATAATTGAGACTGTGTCTGTTCCATGCAGAGAAAACCGTAGTCTATTGAAACTCAAACCCTCTCATGGGATTCTTTCTCATAATCTGATAAGGATCAACATGAACCATCCTAATGCAAATGCTAAACCTAATTTCGATAGAACTCTCCTTAAAATTGGGTTGCTAAATATAAGATCACTAGCTCCTAAAGCTGCCCTTGTGAACGAAATGATCACTGATTATAAACTTGACATTTCAAGTTTGACGGAGACTTGGCTTAGACCTGACGAGTACATAGCATTAAATGAATCTACCCCGGTTGGATACTCTGATTGTCACAATCCTCGACAGTCAGGCAGAGGTGGTGGCCTGGCTGTTATTTTTGACAATAGACTACGCCTTACTAAGAAATCTATAAACATATTCTCTTCATTTGAAGTGCTTTCCCTGGGCGCCATACAGACTAATGTAGATAATAGATCTATATTTACTTCATCTTTTATACAAGTTACTATCTACAGACCCCCTGGACCCTATGCTGCTGTGACGGTCTTGTCTGGTTCTGCCTGCAGCGAGTTTCGAACTGAGGATCTCTGACGCAACAAGAGAGCGATTAAGCTCGCTGAGCTAAAGACTCAAGTCCCTAACTCCGGGAACTAATCGCACTCTTATCCACGTCACTCCATGCAGCGGGCGCTCACGTACCAGAGCCCATCCGCTACACTGCTTTCCTCTCAGTTTTCTGACTTTTTATCAAACCTATCAGTTATGGCAGATAAAGTTGTGATTATAGGCGACTTTAATATTAATGTTGATAATGGAAACGATTCTCTAGTGAAGGCTTTTGCTTCTATTCTTGACTCTGTTGGTTTTGTCCAAAATGTGTCTGGGCCGACTCATTGTCATCAACATACACTGGACTTAGCTTTATCCTATGGTATTAGCATTAGCAATCTAGTTGTCCCCTCATAATCCTGTGCTCTCTGACCATTTCCTTATTACGTTTGAAATTCATGCTACCACTGCTATTAGATCAAAACCAGTGTTCTACTTTAGTTGCTCCCTAAATTCCTCTACGATACCTAACTTTGTCAGCCTGTTCCAATAATCATTTACTGTTAATCAGGATCCCACTAGTCTACAATCTATTGATCAGCTGACAGACAATCTAAATTACACCCTGCGCAACACTCTTGATGTTGTTGCGCCTCTCAAAAATAAAAAAAACTAGCCAAAAGAAGCTTGCACCATGGTATACCGACACGTGCTCTTAAACAAGCTTCTCGCAAGTTGGAACGTAAGTGGCGATCCACTAAATTATAAGTATTTTATTCTGCCTGGAAAGACAGTCTGGTACAGTACAAATATGCTCTCTCCTCCGCAAGGTCAACCTATTTGTCTGATCTGATTGAGCATAAGAATAATCAAAAATGTATTTTTGATACATTGGCCAAATTGACAAAGAACTAGACTGAAACCAATGCTAAGCCTCCGGCAGCCTATAATAGTAATGATTTCATGAACTTTTTCTCTGAGAAGATTGAGAAAATTAGAGATGAAATTACTAAAATGGCACCTTCTGCTGTAGCGGACACTGATCAGAAAGCACAGGCTTACCAGTACAGGGGTCCTATGGCTTTTTAGTGCTCTGGAGTGGACAGAATTTTCTAAATTGGTTATGTCCTCCAAACCATCTACTTGCCAATTAGACCAAATCCCAACAAAACTTGTTAAATAACTTCTTCCTGTTATGGGGCAACCCATGCTAGACATTATTAATCTGTCTCTTTCATCAGTCTTTAAGCCAAATTCTCAAAAAGTGGCAATAATTAAGCCACTTTTAAAGAAACCAAACCTTGACCCCGAAAATCTCAGGAACTACAGGCCAATTTCTAATCTTTCAAAAATTATAGAGAAAGCTGTAGCTCAGAGACTGACTTCATTCCTGATATCAAATGACGTCTATGAAGCTTTTCAGTCAGGATTTAGGCAACACTATAGCACTGAGACTGCTCTTATTAAAGTTGTCAATGACTTACTGATATCAGCTGACCGTGAATGTCTCTCTATTCTTGTGCTTTTGGACTTAAGTGCTGCGTTTGACACAATAGACCACCAAACTCTTCTGAGCAGACTTGAAAACCTAGTTGGACTGTGTGGACAGGCACTCTCCTGGTTTAAATCCTACCTGTCAGATAGGTATCAATTTGTGCAGTTAAATGATGAGCCCTCTGCTCGCATCAAGGTGGAATATGGTGTCCCTCAAGGTTCTGTTTTGGGGCCATTATTGTTCTCCCTTTACATGTTGCCACTTGGTGATGTCATTCGTAAACATGGCGTACATTTTCACTGCTACGCAGATGACACACAATTATACCTATCAATGAAACCTGGCGAAGGACAATTCGAACAGTTGGAGGCCTGTTTTAAAGACATAAAAGACTGGATGTCAGATAATTTTCTATTGTTGAATACTGATAAAACAGAGATGTTGGTCTTGGGGCCCAAAACCTCAGAAGAGGGTTATCTGATTTATCTCTGAATCTGGATGGTTTCTCTGTTGCTGCAAGTTTGGTGGTAAAAGACCTTGGTGTTACTATAGATCCTGGTCTCTCATTTGATAGTCACATCAAACACATTTCCAGAGTAGCCATTTTTCACTTGAGGAATATTGCCAAAATTAGGGGCTTCCTGTCATTAATAGATGCAGAAAAATTGGTACATGCCTTTGTTACATCTAGATTAGATTATTGCAATGCATTACTGTCTGGCTGTTCCAATACCTCACTCAGGAGCCTACAACTCGTACAGAATGCTGCTGCAAGGATCCTGACTAGAACAAAGAAGTATGAGCACATTAGTCCTGTGTTAGCTTCACTTCACTGGTTTCCTATAAACTATGGTGTAAACTATAAGGTACTCCTCTTAACTTATAAGGTTTTGCATGGACTTGCACCCTTTTATTTGACTGATCTACTTCATCCCTACAATCCCCCACGTTCGCTTCGTTCACAAGATGCAGGCAACTTGGTAGTCCCTAGAATATAAAAAAATACAGCAGGTGGCAGAGCTTTCTCCTATAGAGCTCCTTTACTGTGGAACAGTCTACCCGTCTCTGTGAAGGAGTCAGACACGGTCTCAATTTTCAAGTCTAGGTTAAAAACACATCTCTTTAGTCTCTCTTATAGTCATTAGGTGCAGATGTGGAGGGGGCGTAGCAATAGAGCCTTCTGGTGCAATGAGCTATCCTTACTGTCACCAATCGTAAGTGATGATCCACCCCTATCAGGACTGCTGATGATGTGGTGGGATGGTCTCTGAGTGCCCTCATGGCTGCGTGCTCCCTGTGCCACTCACCTAATTAGTTATGCTGCCCTAGATTACTTCTGCTGGTGCAAAAGTGTTATCACTCTACTCTTTCCCCTGATCCGGTGTGATATTTATCATAGTCATAATTGCACCTTTCCTCTTTTCTCCCCGGCTTCGTGGCACCTGCCCGGAGCTTACCTGCCCCAGAGTCAACCCCCCCACCCCTGCCATGTGTTAGCCGGATGTCGCTGGCCCGGACCCTAGCTGCTGGTTCCATCCCCCGCCCTGCCCTGGTATCTGGAGGGATGAGGTCCACCCCACCCCTACACTTAGGATGCCGAAGAATGCCCTTCCGGTGGTCTGTTAAGCCTCATGAGCCTCAAGGACTATTTGTTTTTGTTTTTCTCTGTATCCCACCGAGTTAATCTCGACCGCCTTTTAAGGGGTCAGGGAATCATTTTCCAGTTTTCTGGTTTTTTGATTCCCTCTGGAAAATGCCAATTGTGAAGCGCTGTGTGACAACCTGTTTGTAAATGGCGCTATACAAAAATAAAGATTGATTGATTGATTGGTTTGTTTTTGTTGGACAGGGAGTGAATTCCAGATATGTGCTCCCTGGATAGAGAAGGCTGTCTGGCCAATAAAAGTTTTATGAAAAGGGACATTAGAGGACATTAGACAAAGAGACATTCCATGTTCCATAGGGACATGGAAAACCAATGGTTTTCACAATGTCACAAATTTATGAACACATTTAAAAATAAATGTTGCATAAGCTCTATTAACCAAATTGTCAAAGCTTAAATTATTGTTATGCTTTCTTAAAATGAGGCAATGGTGAAACCTTGATTGTTTTCTATTTTTTTTAAAGGTCTAGCTTGGCTGCAAGTGGATTCAGGTGTAGGTGGAACTGGTCATGGTTAAAGCTGGACATCACAATTGAGGTGAAAGGATTGAAACACACATTCCCACTGCCTGAAGTTATGAACATCTCAGTGTTTCCGATTGACCTCCATTCCCATATATGCTAATATATGTATTGTAAAATATTGATCAGATTGATTGATCCCTTCAAGCTGTGCATGTCCAAACGTGTGATCATACATAATGAGTGGGCTTTGCCGTTTTTACATTTGCTTATAGTATAGATATTTCTGGTGCTATTCAGATAAGCAGCTGGCCCATTAAACATCCTACAGATCAGGAGTTTACATTTAATAATGGCACTGCATTTAATGTGAAGCTAATACAATATTTACAGCTGCCATTTAAGTTAGCTGTGGAAAGACCTATGATATAATCCTGCATTATGCATATCTCATTTTCAGTACCAGAACCTATTGGCTTCCCTTTAAGCAAAACCTACAGCATGACTTTCCACCAGGCACTTTTGGCAGCAAGGGATCAAATTAACAGTTTAGATTTATTTTTTTATCCATGGGAAAGATGATATATGGCTAGTAATAGATAGGGAACTAACATTCTGATGAGGTTAAACAATCAATAAAACCAGTAAACTTGATACAGTGTGTTCTTATAAAGATGAACTACTAATATAACTGTTTGCTCAGCAGTGCCCTCAGAACATTGCTATTTGTGACTGAGTGCTGAGATAAGAGTAGGATTTAATCCATTATCTCTGTTGCACACGATTCAGAAGATTATCAGTAGCAAAAGTACGTGCATTTTCAGTTTTTTTGTTTTTTGTTGATGTTATAAGAAATTGTTGTCATGCACGTGCATGATATTCAGTATTTGATTTTATGTTCAAACATAATTGTTTGTTGATAATGCTGTGCATAAATCTGTCCTCATGCCATGTGTGTTTGGCATTGCGTCAGAGTGCACTCAAGTGTTTAGAACATGAATACTTGAGCATACTTAAAAGCCAGAGGTGGTATATTGTCTTTAATTTGAAATTGATCGAGTTCAAGTTGTCTGGTATAAAACAAAGGGCATCACTCATTTCCAGGAAACATGGGAGCAGGCATGTAGACATCTGTGCCTTTCCAATACTTTTTTTAGTTCTCCCTATTTGCCAAATAATTTACTGACAAGTTCCCAATGAAATGATTGGTTTAATTCCCCAAATGTTCAGTCATTCCAAGATCTAAAGGAGCCATACTCTCTCCCTGGGTTTTCTTGTGTCTTAGATTGCTCTCCATCCTTCAAGCTTATGGCGTTCCCTGTAACAGTTCAGTACAGTCCCATGGTCTTGTTAAACTTCTTACCGCTGCTGACTCCACTGGGGGTCTTGTTTCTGTTCTCTATCAAAAAAAACAACAACATATCTACAAATGCCTCTCTTGTTCAAATTGTTGTTTGGGGCAAGACCCAATGCTTTTAATGTGCATTTAGTTTGGGACATTATTTGTTAGATTATTAAGCTGCCTTGCCACATTTTATCAGTCGTGTTAGTTAGTTCTACCTATTTAGCTAGCTTAATTTCATTGTAAGAGAAAAAGCAAGCAAGCCAAATTCCCCTGGTTTTTACAAGTTTGTTAAAAGCTAGTAAGTTTAACATTTTAGTTCTCAATGGAACTATGACTAAAAAGCCTACTTCTGGGTAATGAACAAGGACTACTTAGCAAATATATTTTCAGTATTATTATTATTATTATTATTATTATTATTATACATTATAGTATTCAGTATACAAAATTCTATTACATAATTAAATGTAAAAAATTATATCCAATATTTTGTATTTTATTTTATTTGGGCGGTAACAACATTTGGTGTATTTTTATCCATCCCTGGCATAGAGAAGGCCAAGGCATTTCAGTTTTTACTGAAATCTGGTTGAAATCTGGTGACTGAGACGGACATGGCATGCGGTTTACCTCGTTTTTATGCTCATCAAACCATTCAGTGAACACTCATGCCCTGTGGATGGGGGCATTGTCATCCAAGACCACTCCCATCAGGACAGAAATGCTTCACCATAGGATGAAGGTGGTCACTCAAAATGGCTTTGTATTTATTGCCATTTACCTTGCCCTCTAAGGGGTTGAGTCGACCTAAACCATGCCAGGACAATGCACCCCACACCATAACAGAGCCGATACACCAATACTGGTATCCCTCATTTAGTCAAGTGTTTCCTTTATTTTGGTAGTTAGCTGTATATGAAATGAAAAATGAAATATGAAATAAGGGATTCTAGGTCTTATCAAAATAGGTGAAAACAAGTAATAGAATGATACAAAATACAATTTCAATCAATGACAATGATATGACTTCTGTACTTTCACGCAGGCAGGTACCTGCCCACACACTAAGTCTGGCTCAGATTGTGTATTTCCACTGTGTTGGTGATTCACATTATCTATTTTTCTTTCTCTTCATTTTCAACAGGCATGACATTCATCTGTTTACAATACCTCAACACCTGTGACCAGTCACCTGGGACCAATGAGGTATGTACACTGTAGTGCATAGGGATCAGGCAAATTCATTGTGCATGTCACAGTCAGCCATGAATGATCTGTTAAGTGATAAATCACATACCTGGGTGGCTAGATTATGAGCTGAATATAGAATTTTGTGTTAATGAGTTGTTTCATTTTTTGAGTAAGGAAAAATACTGTTTGATTTAAACGGTTCTAAAAACAAGTAGATTCAATATTGCCAGTGACCTAAATGGTGCATACAATTTCTGATAAACCCCAAACCTCTTCAGGTGTGCAGTACTGTTACAATTTTCAATTCAGTGATGCTGTATTCCTGCACTGATCTCGTGCGCTAACTGTGATTGTTCCTACCATGTATTGATGCACATCTTGTAAGTCGCTCTGGATAAGAGCGTCTGCTAAATGCTTAAAATGTAAATGTAAAATGTAATGTCTTAGGATAGGCCCTGACATCTGTTTTACAAACAGTAATGCTGCCCAATCTAAATGTCATATTGTAGCGTTCTAGCTAGGCTAAATAATAAAACACACTGGGCTGAGTTCTTGAATCCAAAAGTGTATTTATTAAACAAGCTACTGTTCGGCCGTAGCTCACGCCAAATAAAACCTACCCTTTTTATTTAAGGAGAAAACTACCTGCAGTCCGTCACTTTAGCACCAGAACCAAAAAGAGAGGGAACCAGGGTGGCACATCCCAATAAATATGAATGCGCAAGGCCAGCCCCCCTGCTGCTGCTCCCCCAATTCCACCACTAGAATTACTCATTCCAGACATTCTTGTGGTTGGCAGAGAGCAGGCTGATTGACAGGCTGGACACTGCAAAACCCGATATGCCACAAACAGTAACATACAACAGGGACACATGAACATTGAACTATTAACGTCCCGGGGGGGTCGCTACACTGCCCCCCCACTTAAAAGTTCCTCACCCCCGAGGGAACAAACAAAGTCCCTGAAGCGACCTGGGGGTCTCCTCTCTCTGTGTGGCCATGATGGGGCCGGGGTATCTAGCTGGGGTGCTGGGGCCCTGGTCTGGGGTAGCGGGTTGCTGCTCTGGGGCACCAGGGACAAGGGCAGTGGTACTGGGGAAATGGGAAGAGTGGGCCATCTGGGGTCAGAGTGGCCAGGCCTGGGTGTGTGCAGGGGGGAGATGTCAATGCCTGAGGGAGGGGTCACCAGGGTCCCCAAGGCCTGTGGTGGGGAAGAGCCCCCCCTGTACGGAGCCAGTCTGTCTCTGTGTAGAGCCACCTTCCTCCCCCTGGGTGGCAGCTGGACTCAGTACACCACCTCCCCTACCCTCTCAAGGACCCTGTAGGACCCCACCCAGTGGCTGTCCAGCTTAGGGCATCGCCCCTTCTTCCTTCGAGGGCTGTAGACCCAAGTGTCTACCCCAAGCTCTCATATCGTAGTTCCTCTTCTGTCTCATGCCAGCATTCAACAGCTGTTCCCTGGCGAACGTGTGAGCGGTCTCTAGGCGGTGCTGGAGCCTCCTGGCATACTCAGGCCCTGGGGGAACAGCAGGGGAGTCAGGGGGCCGACCAAAGGCTAACTCTGCTGGGGTACGGACCTCTCTCCCCAACATGAGAAGGGCAGGTGTGCATGAGGTGGAGTCCTGGACAGCAGAACAACATCCCCTCTACCAGGGCATCCACTATTGTCTCCGCCTCCTGGTCTGGCAGAGCATATGCCTCTGGCCATTTAGTGAAATAGTCCATGGCAGAGAGGACAAAACAGTTACCTCTGTTGGAGCGTGGAAACGGCCCCACCACATCAACAGCCACTCTCTCCATCGGGGCGCCCACAGGAAGTTGCTGTAGCTGAGCCTGGGACCGTCTGGTGGGGTCTTTACGTGCTGTGCAGCTGTTGCAGCGGCGGAAAAAGTCAGCCACATCCCTTTTGAACTGCCCCCAGTAGAAGCTCTGACGGAGACGGCTAAGCGTTTTTGTGACCCCGAAATGTCCAGAGCCTGCAGCTCCATGAGTTACCCCAAGCACTGTCTCCCGCAGAGCCTTGGGGACCACCACCTGCCACTTCTCCTCTCCTGTAGCTGGCTCCTTCCATGCACGCTGCAGCACGCCCTCACACAGGCGCAGAGCCCCAAACTTGGACCACAGCCCCTTAACTGCCGTAGAAAGCACTGCCACCTCTTCCCATGGTGGCCTCTGCTGTGCCTCCACCCACTGTAGCACTGGACATAGGTCTGTGTCCTGCTCCTGCTGCTGTCTCCACTCGGCTACGTCCACCGTCTGCAGCTCACAGCAGACAGGCATACCCACCTGACGCACTGTGGCACAGCCCTCCCCCTCCACGCACAAGTCTCTCTCCCGAGCCTCTTTTCGCTCACAGTAGTGGCACCCATCCGCAGTACAGAGGCGGCAGGAGAGGGCGTCTGCATTAGTGTGGCATGCTCCAGCCCTGTGCACCACTGTGAAGTCGTAAGCCTGGAGCTCCTCTATCCAGCGCGCGACCTGCCCCTCTGGCTCTTTGAACGACATGAGCCACTGGAGAGCAGAGTAGTCTGTCCGTACAGTGAAGGGCAGGCCACACAGATAGTATTTGAAGTGCCAGATAGCTAACAGCATAGCGAGGAGCTCCCGGCGGGTGACGCAGTAGCGCCGTTCGGCTTTGTTGAATGTCCTGCTGAAATATGGCACCACTCTCTCTCCCTCTGGCCCCACTTGGGCCAGCACCCCACCCATGCCCACATTACTAGCATCTGTGTCCAAGATAAACGACAAGGTGGGGTCAGGCGGGGCAAGTACAGGGGCCCTAATCAGTGCATTCTGCAGCCTGCTGAATGCCTCCTGACATTCCTCTGACCATGCGAACGCTCTGTCCTTCTGCAGCAGGCGAAACGGGGGCAGGAATGCAGGAGAAGCCACGTACAAACCTCCTGTAGTACGAGGCCAGACCCAGGAAGCTTTTCAACTGCCTTTGGTCAATGGGGGTGAGCCAGTCTCTTGACAGCCTGCACTTTGTCCCCCATGGTGCTGATGCCCTCTTCCCCAACCTTGTGTCCTAAGAACACCACCTCCTTTCCATCTTCAAGCAGAAACTCAATCAATTCTTTGTTGACTGCTGTACCTGCTAATTAGCTTCGGATCTCACACACACACACACACACACACACACACACACACACACACACACTACCCCCCTCTTCAGTTTAGTAGTAGTGTAGTACCTCCCAGCCTCCTCTTCGCATTCCAGCCTTTCACTGCTTCCCCATGATTTAGTTACGTGCCCCATATGATCAGTGGATTCCTGCTTTGTACATTATGTGTATATTTGTACATATGCTGTTACTTGTTTATATGTTTATTCGTTGTTGTTTTTTTTGTTTTGTTACTAGACTATGACAAAGTAGCTATTCTTACCGGGCCCTTCTTGGCCAGGTCATGAGAGTCTAAATTTCCCTGTAGGTGTGAGTGTGTGAGTGAATGGTGTATGTACCCAGGTATGTACCCAGGCCGCCATTGTAAATAAGAACTTGTTCTTAATGGCTTGCCTGGTTAAATAAAGGTTAAAGAAATAAATAAATAACCTCTCTCCGCATGAAGTGGCACTTCTCAGGGTGGAGCTTCAGGCCTGCTGCAGCCACTCTCTCCAACATGCGCCGCAGGGCCCCCAGGGCCGCCTCGAAGGAGCTGCCATGGGCCAGAATGTCGTCGAGGTAGACTAGACACTCCTTTCGGGGAATGCCAGCCAGCACCCTGTCCATCAACCTCTCGAAAGTGGCGGGGGCATTGCACAGTCCAAAGCTGAGAACACGGAACTGCCACAGCCCCCTGCTGGTGCAGAACGTAGTCTTGGGCCTGGCCGCCGGGGAGAGGGGCACCTGGAAATACCCACTGTGGAGGTCCAATGAGGAGAACCAGGAAGACCCTGTGACTAAGTCCAACGCCTCGTCAGTGCGTGGCAGAGGGTATGAGTCCTTCCTAGTTACCTCATTCAGCCGCCTGTAGTCCACACAGAACCTCCTCTGGCCGCCCTTCTTAGGGACCATCACAATTGGCAACGCCCAGGGGCTCTCTGAGGGCTCAATGATGCCTGCCTGCTGCATCTCCCGCAGCGCTTTGTCTGCGGCCTCCTGGCGTGCAAGCGGAAGGCGACGGGGGCGCATCCTGATGGGCAGCGCATCACCTATGTCAATCTCGTGCTGCACTAGATGAGTTTGGCCCAAACCCTCCTCACACAGGGCAAAACTGTGTGACGACCGTGCCCTGTCTCCCTCAACTGCATTAATGGCTGTCGGCCAGCTGGTGGCAGTGTTGCGTGCCGTCCCTCCCTTCCCCTGGATTTTGCCTGAATTGCCGTTTGTGGCTTATTAGCTACCTAGTGGTAGCACCTGGCGAAACCCCTTTATAAGTGGCTTCGCCCAGGTGCTCACCAGATTGATATCTCACGAGATTGTTTTCTCACACTGCACTTGGCTCTTGACAGGGCTGATGGCTGCGGGCATCGGGTTGGTACTTTAAGTAGCCTACTTTATCTTGTTGTTATTTTGGATTGTCACACTCCACCTGCACTCACACTCCAACACCCCTCTACAGATTCACACTGACACGCATCCACACACAGAGTATATTGAAATAAAACTCTTTGAAACGATTTACATTACATTACATTACATTACATTACATTATAGGCATTTGGCAGACGCTCTTATCCAGAGCGACGTACAACAAAGTGTTAACCGTAGTCAAGAACAGTTTAGCTGAAAGCCACCCTAGTGGGAAGTACAATTCCTGGGTGCTAGGAGCAACCACATAGTTAAACTAGGACCCTGTAGGTAAATCTGTAGCCACAATTCAGAGGTGGCAGTAAAGCACTCAATGCAGGAAATAATGCCTAAGCCTAATACAATACATAAACAAGTAGACGTGTAAACTAAGCAACTATGTCCCTAAGTTAACAAAACCGGACTACGGGGAGAGGTGCACCCTGAAGAGGTGAGTCTTCAGTCGTCGCTGAAGGTGGCCAGGGTCTCAGCTGTTCTGACTTCCACAGGAAGGTCATTCCACCATCGTGGAGCCAGAACCGACAGGAGACGTGACCGGGAAGCGCAGGTGCGGAGGGGGAGGTGCTAGGCGTCCTGAGGTAGCAGAACGAGAGGTCTGGCAGATGTGTAGGGTTTGAAGATCTTGAGGAGGTATGTTGGGGCTGATCCCTTGACTGCCTGGTATGCTAGGACCAATGTCTTGAATTTGATGCGAGCTATAACAGGCAGCCAGTGGAGGGTAGTGAGGAGGGGGGTGACATGGGAGTGTCTAGGAAGGTTGTAGACCAGACGGGCTGCAGCGTTCTGGATGAGTTGCAGGGGTCTGATGGCAGATGCGGGAAGGCCAGCCAGGAGCGAGTTGCAGTAGTCCAAGCGGGACAGTACCATTGCTTGGACTACGGCAGTATGTGGTAAGGAAGGGACGGATCCTCCTGATGTTATACAGGAAGAATCTGCACGCCCGGCTTACCGCTGCAATGTTCATTGATAGGGACAGCCTGTTGTCCATCATCACACCGAGATTCTTCGCACAGGGTGATGATGTCACCAGGGTGTCACCTAGAGAAATGGAGTATTCAAGGTGGGGAGAGTTTAGGGCAGGAATGAAGATTAGTTCTGTTTTACCTGGGTTGAGCTTTAGGTGGTGACTGTCCATCCAGCTCTGAATGTCCCCCAGGCAAGCAGAGATGCGGGTAGAGACCTGAGTGTCTGATGGGGAGAAGGAGAGAAAGAGTTGAGTGTCATCAGCATAACAATGGTAAGATAAGCCGTGGGCAGAGATTACAGAGCCAAGGGAGCGGGTGTACAGGGAGAAGAGAAGGGGACCGAGGACTGAGCCCTGTGGAACCCCGGTGGGGAGGGAGCGAGGCGGTGATACTTTACCAGCCCAGGCAACCTGGAAGGAGCGACCGGAGAGGTAGGACTCAGTCTGGTGGGACTCAGACAGACACCACAGTCTGGTGGGCTGTGAGACTGAGACCTTGTCTGGTCTCCATGTTTGTTTTTGACTGCTTGAATGTCGGTCATAACAACTGTCTTTGAACCTCAACAGCAATTGCCACAACTGCTCCTGCTGCTGGGGGCTGAGGCCATCACAGTTCTTTTCCCAAATCCCCCTCACTGCCAACAGTGTCATCTCCTCCCCTGCCTGGGGCTGCTGGGCTAGGGGTGTGTGGCCCGTGTTCATAGAGAGGCGTGCCATAGAGGTGGGGGAAGGGCAGGAACGCTGGGTGGGTGACAGGAGGGGTGGGGGTGTTTCACACTCAGCTGCAGGGGTGTGTGGGTAGCCATGGTGCATAGGTGACGGGGGGTGGGGGGGCGGTACCACACGCAGCAGGGTCGGGGTGGGGTCACGATTACAAGTCTCTGCTGCAGCAACTGTCTGTGTCAGGAGTCTGGTGGGCTGTGAGACTGAGACATTAGGGGGGGCCATGGTGACTGCAGGGCCACCCTGAAGGTGCAGTGTGCCCTTCTCCAGGTCCAGCTGGCAGCCTGTGGCCCTCAGAAAGTCCAAACCCAGAATACAGGGGTCCTGCACTGCTGCGAGCCACACTGGATGACGCACTGTCCTGCCCCCTACTGTTAAAGTCAACACTCCTCTACCCTTCATGGGTGCCAGCTCGCCTGTGACTGTGCGGAGCTGCACAGTGGTGGGTTCAAACTGTGTCCAGCCTGACACCAAGTCAGGCCTCACCAGTGTTACCAAGGACCCTGTGTCCACTAAGCCAGAGCAAGGCACCCCCTCCACAGTGACAGGGACATGGCAAAAGTCCCCGACACAGGTACATCCAACTACAACAATAGGCTCCAAGCATGTGCAGTCATTGGTTTCCAGGAGTGAGGCCATGCTCCCCCGTCTGTGGTGTTGGGCACCTCCCCTTAATGAATAAAGTTGGGGTACAGAGCCAGGAGTCCGCACTGCCCCGTCTATATGCCTTAATACACATTTAGACTAGGGGTGTGACGGTATACCGGTATGATGTTATACCATGATATTAAAATATGAAATAGTACTATCATAAGCTTAACATAATACGGTGATAGTAAATCACGTGGCAAAAGCTATTTTCATGCGGGGAAAAAAATACTTCAACCATTACCCTACTAAAATGTCTAAATAACCCATATCAAATAATATAATACTGGACCTGTGGTGTCTGCTTATGTCATTTAATCCCACCACCTCTTTGGCTGTTCTTGCATTTTGTTTTGTTTACAACATGATTGTGCAAGTGCAGAAAAAAAAGATGGTGTTGTTGAGAACGAACGGAGCAGAGCAGCCAAAACAGCTTCCAAAGGCCAGATAACAAAAAGCGCACGAAACACACATAACAAAGGAACCTCGAGAGGCTAGCAATAACCCAGCTACGGCATGGTCATTCACAAAAAGACTAAGCACAGAAACGCAGACAGGCAGAGTTTAAATATTGAGAACATAATGGGGCAAAGGTGGAACACAATCAGGAACAACGAGACACAATTGGAAACACTCAATCAAACAATCAAACCATTAATCAATTAAACAATGAGACAATCTGAATAATCACATGTAGACACAAAGAGGGGACAACACAACGTTCAGGTGGTTCTTTGGCGCCCCCTGGTGGAGGAAGCCAGAGGGACAGACCTGACACCTATTTAACGTTAGACCGGTCAAGCAATTTTATTAAAGCAATAAGGGTATGTAACAAGCAAAAATAGTAGCACGCTTAGGAAACAAAAGGTTTTTGCTTGTTTGTTTGCTTTTATAATCTCAAAAAATCTGACTTCACTTTTTCAGTTTCTATAAGTATATTTAGAAGTCCTCAACTTAAAGAGCTAACATTATTATTGAATAATAATCAGTAAACATTGGGGCACGTGAGTGCAGGGGTGGATGTACTGTATATACACATGCTAATACTGGATAATTTCATGAATTCATATCAGTGCATTTATATTACTCTTTGATGCCATGATTACCACTGTATTTTTCAGGATGGTTATCATACCCCCACAAACTCATACTGTACACATATCCTAGTACACATAACAGAATTGTATTCACAATTACTTTAAACTCCTTAAAATCAGTACTTCTTTATAAACATTTTTTTGTACAATTTTTCCCGATTTTACCCCGTTTTTCTCCCAATTTGGTTGCCAATTACCCGCTGTGCTTAGTTCAATCCCCCTTCCCTTGTAGTTCGCTGCCATAGTCCTGTGACCGGCAGTGACAAGGGCGAAGCGCTGCCTCCTCCGAGACAACACTCTGAGAAAAATTGGAAAATCTGAAACAAAAAAAGAATTATAGGATCATCTTTGGTGCCTCAGTTGGACAAACAAAAGAAATAGTGAAATATAGTATAGTATAGAATAGTATAGTATAGAAAAAAGTATACTTCGTTATTGGTCAGAGCTGGAAGGCAAGTAGCCATGCTTCTGTGGTCTGAGCCGCATTCAAAGAAAGTTTAACGCTGTTGGGAAGGGGGGGTTCTGAACTGAACTGCAATCTCTGACTTTCAGAGGGCACTTCCACTTACCCCAAGTCAGGAGTCAGGAGTTGGTGTCTATTCTCTTTGGGGTTTTTTAAAGGCTCCTGAAATAGAGTGTGACCTGCAATCTTTTTGTTAAGAAGGTCTTAAGGCAGCTCATTTGAACCTTTTCGTGATTACACATTCATAGCTATGTTTTATCAAAGAGATCACTTATGGTTGTTTCCCAGTGCTTTGTTGAAGTCCACAACAAAGGGTATGTGTTACTGAGGCAAATTACTTGAAAAGGCATGGTTTTTTTTAGTCGATTTCGCCATGGTCATAGTACTTATCATGGTACGAAGAAGCCCATTGTAAGTGTTAGTGTGCAATTTTGTTGTTTAAATCATGATTGTGTATAACTAGCTAACATGACACCATCATCATACATGACTTTGCATTGCTTGTAGCCAACTTCCAACGTTACCCAGCTGCTGTCTAACGAAGAGACCTGGGGACCTGGAGACCCACTGTCTATGCTGGTTTACACTATGTGTGCTGGGCACCCACTGTCTATGCTGGTCTACACTATGTGTCCTGGGGACCCACTGTCTAGGCTGGTCTACACTATGTGTCCTGGGGACCCACTGTCTAGGCTGGTTCACACTATGTGTGCTGGGGATCCACTGTCCATGCTGGTTTACACTATGTGTGCTGGGGACTGTCTATGCTGGTTTTCGTTAAGCCAATCTCTTGATCAATTAAGGTTGTTGAAAATATGCGTGTTCTTTTTTAATTGAAGTGAATCAATTAAAAAAAGGTAATCTCTTTCTAAAGGAATCATGTGTCATATTGCACATTACAGAACATGAGAGCCTTCATTGATCTGATTGATGTGGATGTGAATATGGGACATTTATTGTTTATGGCATGTATAGCTATGTCTGACATACTATGGCCTTAAGAGAGTAAGTCATGCTTTAATAGAAATCAAAAGTGTCTAAGAACAATTAATAGCTAGTTACAATTCAGAGGTTACAATTATAGTTGGAACAAAAACCAGCATACAGGACCGAGGTTGGGAACCACTGCTGTAGGCCTTAAGAGCAACAAAAAAAGTCCCTGTTTCTCATTTTTATGAATGGAAAGGTAACTGAAATTAGGTCATTTGATCAGATAAATGTGTTCCAGGTTTAAGATAGAAAGCACAGTGTTAGTTGGCAATGTAAAAAATAAATAAACTGTGTATATAACACACTAATAAATAATATACACACAAATAGTTCTTAGTCTCATTAGCTCCTTAGATGCTTTTTGTGGGGGAATATGGGGAGGTACAATATTAGAATTGTGGCATATATCTTTTTGGGGAAAAATACTACTTGTTAAACAACATTTTCTCTCTGAGCAACTGTATTAGTATAAAAGAAAATATTTTTTTGAGCATACAATAATATAGCTCATTACCGGTATTGTTTATTTTATTTTTGCTCATCTTTAGCAAGGGTGTCAATATTTTTGGACTTGTTCAAGTCACAGGTACTTTTGAGTTCAATTAATTTGTAAATGATACTTGCTGTTGATGTAAAAAATGTTTAATGTACTTTTTTATCCCAGTGAGCAACAAGAAAACCAAGTAAAGAACATCAGATTTTTCTTTGGATGGTGTGTCATTTTGCAAAAAAACTGTATTTTTAACCATACCAGCAGGTCATTTTGAGTTAAGTCAAATTAAGCTGGAAATGATACTGCTGTTGATGTGATTTAAAATCTGTACTGTATACATGCTAAAATACCTACGTAAGTAAGCAGTAAGCAACAATAAGGACCCAACTAAGGAGCACCAGATGATTTGTATTTGGGTAGGAAAGCAAACATGGAACTTTATTGAGAAAATATTTATGGGAAATTGAGATCAATTTAGAGGTAGTTTTGTGATCTGTAAATTAAATGTAAATGTTTGGGCGGCAGTGTTAGCATAATGGTTAAGGAACTGGGCTTGTAACGCAAAGGTTGCAGGTTCGATCCCAGGTGGGGACACTGCCGTTGTACCCTTGAGCAAGGTACTTAACCTAGAATTGCTTCAGTAAAATATCCAGCTGTGTAAATGGA
Organism: Aldrovandia affinis; assembly: GCA_029706075.1. Taxonomy (NCBI): domain Eukaryota; kingdom Metazoa; phylum Chordata; class Actinopteri; order Notacanthiformes; family Halosauridae; genus Aldrovandia; species Aldrovandia affinis. The sequence continues at coordinate 50,669 of JAINUG010000078.1, forward strand.
TTGTATGTAAAGAAATGTAAACTGTGTAAGTTGCTCTGGATAAGAGCGTCTGCTAAAATGTAAAATGTAAATGTAAATGTTTGGTTGGCTGGGGTGATACAAGTTCAGACAACTTATGGTCCCAAATTTAGATCCATGTTTTTCATAGACCCTGATATTGAAGATGAGCCTAGATTAATTGTGGAGTGGTGGCCAAATGTCACTGGTATACTGTTACTTCTGAGAGTCTTACATTTTTACAAATCCTGGGAGTGACTAAGTGTAATTACATCTCACAAGAGTGCAAGTGAGCTGATTTCAGGGTGTGGAACAGACACAGTGAAAATTAATCTTTTCCCTCTAACAAATGCGAATTGTTAATTATGGGTCATATGTGAAATATAGCTAATTTTCTTTTCACATCAGTATAAAACAGGCTGGAAGGCAGAATGATCTTTAGCAGACCTGCCAGAGAAATGAATGTAAATTAATATGGCGCACAGGTTACCTTTTATTCTGAAAATGTTGTTGCAATGAACATTTAAGATGTAATACAATTTCAATCTACTGTAGAACACTGAACATGAATTAGCTAGCTAGAATAGCTAGAGACTGATAGGACTAAGAATTAAGACTTTTGTCTCAAAAAATGATGCATAATGGATTGATTGTACTACATTTATATAGTACAATCAAAGTGCTGCACCTTTCAGCACATCACCAAGCGCTTTACAGTAAAGGGAGAAACTCACCTCAACCAACACCTATTTATATCATATACCTCAGCTGAGGTGGAGAGGGAGGGAATTATTAAGGCAATTAAAGTGGGGGTTAATTAGGTGGCCAGGTTAGGAATTTTGCCACAACACCAGGGAACCCCTTACCCTTTCTAATAAGTGTCATGGGATCTTTAATGAGTGCTTTCAGTCAGGAACTCGGTTTAACATCTCATCTAAGCGTATTGTCCCTGTCACTGCACAGTGGCATTGGATCTTTGAAAGGCAAGACTGCACCCTACTGGCCCACAAACACAATGCCCAACACACCAATTTTACCTGTCAGTCTATAATTTAATCAATTTATACATGTAATTTTCTAAAGGAAATATTTGCTATATATCTCATTTCAGAAAATGAAAGCATTAGTTGCCTGAGAAGTGATCTGACTGATTCCAAGTCCTGAGATTTTAATATGGGATATTTATTCCTCCTGGCATTCATATGTGACCTTAAGAGGGAACACTCAAATGATCTAATTAAGAACAATTAACAGCTCATTATGATGTAGGGGTTGTTATTATGGTTGGAACAAAAAACAGCATACAGCGTAGATCCCCAGGAGTTTGAGAACCCGTGTTCTAAGGTATATTGTAAAAATGTTAAGAACATTTTCATAGTTCTTCTTGAAAACTAGCAAGTGGCTCTAAAAATACAAGAAACAACTTCTGTAGTGAAAACTACAGTACAGTAACTTGTTAATTGTATAAAGGTTGGTAGGTCCATTAACACAGAGCCAATAGCATGGCAGATAAGTGTATGATAAATTTGTCCTTTAAAACCAATAATAATAGTTTATTCCAGTTAAGATGCTTATTTTTACATTCTGAGTGGCTGTATTTCGCAGAGTTTGTCTTGTCATGGGAATATATGGGTGTGAGTGCGCGTGCACGTATGTTGTGGAGTGTTGTTTGAGGAGTTTTGTGTGCGTTTGTCGAAAGTGACTGAGTAGGGTGCACTAAGAGTGTCCGCCTCTCTCCCTTGGTGTGATTGTGGAGGAGAGCGAGAGGGTGCCCGGAAAGAGGGTCTGCCTCTCTCCCTCGGTTTTGCCCATTCAAATGAATGGAGCGGAATTTGGCCCATTCAAAACACACGCAAATAATACATCAAAACGTGCGCCTCAGCCGGGAATGGTGTGCTATGACTTTTCTTAGCGATTGCACGTCACGTTTTCGCACAAACTGCGAAAACGTGACACTTTTTTGCCCATTCAAATGAATGGAGCGGAATGTTCACGGCTACAGTGAGTGATGTCACAATGCCCCTGCTGAAGGTAGGGTGTAAGCACCTAGTGTAGGGGGAGCAGGCACCTTCAAAAGTTCAGCAGAATTTTCTCTAGTTTTAGTTTGTTATTTTAGTTCGTTGTTTTTACCCGAAAGCTTCGCGGCGAGTAGGGTGAGGATTTTGTGTTTGTGTTTGTTCTATGTTAACCTGCTACTCCCACTGTCTCTCTCCCATGTCTGGGGGGAGAGACAGACAAATAAATTAATAAAAATCCGGTCCGTAGACCGACAAACTCTACTCTGCTCTGTTCCCGTCCAGGGTTTGTCACGTGGCGTGTGACAGTTAGCTAAATGCTTGAGCTACTAGCTAGCATTAACTTTAGTATAGCAATTGATGCAATTTATATCTATTGTGTGTGTGTGACACGATTGTTTGTGTGACTAAACGATTGCCCATCAATGCAGGCACAACAGACTAAACTATTTCACCTTGGTGGTGTACAGACTCATTTTCATTTATCATTATATTTTAAATCAGGCAAAATTGCAGCTGTATATCAGTAGCTATTGAGCTATTATTTCCATTTGCTTGTGTGTGTTACGAGAGCAGAGGTGCATTTGGTTGCAATGTTATTTTGTGATTTCATTGATTGACTTACTTTACAGTGTGAGTTTGAGAGGCGCTATTAATCTCCACCCCTCCTCCCCCACTTCGGGCTTCTAGCAGGTGAGGACTAGGAGACTTCATAGGCTGACAGACAGCAGAAGCAGTGGGACAAAAAAGTCACATCATGTCTGCCCGATGCTAGCTTAACGCTGAGCGCAGATGAGCGATACTGAAGTGAGCGCGCGTCTGTGTCTGTATATGGAGAGCTGTGCATGTGCGCCCCTTGCTGGCATGCCGCCCTAGGCGACTGCCTATGTCGCCTATGCCAGGATCCACCACTGGGGATCTGAATCTGATGGAAGAAGAGCATCATCATCAATATCTGACCCCAATTCTGAGATAGTGTCAGACTGATGATGAGAGACACGGCGCAAACCTTTAAGGCATACACTGCCCTGCTGTTGGTGCCCATACTGGGACATTTTCTGTCTCGTACTGAATGTCCGAGAGCTCAATATTGGAGTCATTTCCCACCCACTCATATTGATAGACTGTTCACAAATGCCCGACTCTACATCGCATCCCAAAGGTTCTATGAAAATAGGAAAATGTATAAATGGGCATATTTATGTTGCCTTGTCACAAAGCGAAAAAACAGGCACCATACTACTACTGAGAATGTATATTGATAGATTAGGTACCCTTTAGTGGTCACTATGTAATCAAGACACGTTTCTCTGTTCCTCATTTGTATAAATGGCAACTAAAACAGTTACTGACCATATAACCAGCCTTTTTAAAAATTAAACCATATATAGTACATCTACACTTGCTCAACCAGGCAAATAGAATAAAGAACAAAGCCTGTGACTGGTCAAGTGATACACAACACCAAACAGGCAGAGATACTGCATGGGCGCTCCCAAGGTCCTGCTGCAGTTGTGAAGAACTGGACAGGGCAACTAATTTCGCACTCTTGCTTGGACTGCTTTCCTGTGCTTTGAACTACATGTAGATTGCCTCAGATTGTTTTCTTTCTTTTTTTTCTTTTTAGTTTTAGTTTACCCCGCGACCCTGACCAGGAATAAGCGGCTTAGATAATGGATGGATGGATGGATGGAGTTTTAGTTGAGTTTACTTGTAACATTAAGGTTGCAGGTTCAATCCCCAGGTGGGACACTGCCGTTGTACCCTTGAGCAAGGTACTTAACCTGAATTGCTTCAGTTAATATCCAGCTGTATAAATGGATTATAAAGAAATGTAAACTGTGTAAGTCTGCTAAATGCCTGTAATGTAATGTAATGTAGTTTGGTTTGTAGAGACAGGACCAAATTTGTGTACTGTTAAGTTATAAATAAAAACATAAATTTTCCACTTCACTACTGCCCTTGGGATCATCTGTTACCTGAGACCTCATCGATTTCCACTCAGGATCATAGCCAAGACACCCCAACCATAAACTCTGCAGCACACAACTATTTCAACTCTCAATGTAAATAGAGAGGGACATGGAAATGTATACGTTCTGTCTTTAGCAGTGTTGGGGAGTAGTTTCAGTACATGTAATTAAACTAATAGTTGAACTACATTTTGCAGTAGCTTGCTCATAGTTTAAATAAATTATAGTATAGTATAATTATAATATTTTTTGTAGTTAATTACTTTTTTGCCATGTTGAGGTGTAGTTAACTACTGGAACTACCAACAATTTTTTTGTCTGGAAAATAAAGTAATTATGAGTTTTCAGAGACCTGTTTCAGAGCACGTTGCATTAGGAATGATCAGCTGCCCTCCAAGTACTTCTTGGATGATGTCTGATGCTTGCGTGCTACGACTCTGCTTGTTCCAGAGGGCTTGACACTGATGAAGGTAATAAACTACAATTGTTGTTAACATCTTAATCAGAGTGGTATTTTTGCAGTCACGTGACTTAATTTATAGGGTTTCGAGTCCTTTTTTTTTTCTCGAAGTAGTTTGAACTACTGTTTCTTGGTAACTTTAGTTAAACAAACTATGTTTCTCTTGAGGGTATCTTTTCTGTAGCTCAACTTCTTCCAGTGTGAAGTAATTGGTAGCTTGTATAACTATACTAATTATTATTAGTAGTAGTTTATTTGTAAGGGACCGGCACAGAGAACAGCTGCAGAAGCAGTGCCCAATGCACTGTACATGTGTATATAGCCGAAGCTCATTTCCCACACCATTCCCTTGATGGACATTGATAGTTCAATCAATCAATACAATTTCAGCGTAGCTTCCCCAACACTGGTCTTTAGCTTTGGTACATGGAGATTAAAGGCTTAATTGGGACTGTTGTATTCCTGTTAGTAGTCTCCAAGCTGCTTTTACAAAATCAAATACTCCAAAATATGCAAGTCTTTCTCGCAGCACCAGTACACTTTGACTCTCAGTATACACACACACACAATGCTCTCCAAGTATCGGGACAGTGAGAGTAAAATTCTTCATTTTTGCTGTATAGTATATACAGTATATCATATTATAGCTGTGTACTCAAGCAATTTGGATTTGACAGGATGCAATGTAGGCTACTATATGGACTGTTCTTCATGGCATAGCAATGACTGACTGATCAGGGAAACTGCGATGTACGGAGATAATATCTGCAAAATGCGATAATTTCTCTCATACAGGGTGCTGAAAGCACTTCGAAAAGAAAACAGAACCCTCCCACCAGAATGTGTCTGTGCTATGTAACACTGTGTGCTGTCTCGTGCTCTGGAGATGTCAGGGGCTGCAGCTGTTTCACTCTGTCTACTCCAAGCATACTGCCTGGCTCCAATTACAATTTAGTTAAGCTGTCCTACCCTTCTGACTCCAATGACTCTAATGCTGATCTTGACAGACCTTTAAGACCTAGGTTCAGGGAAACCACAATGCCAATAATGAATGAAGTTTTAAAAAATGACTTTCACAGTGCTGAGTTTGGTGGTCGCTGAAAGGAAGGAAAATGTTTTGTAAGAGACATGAGGCCAACTTAATTTTGAGTGTGAGCATCTATGTTTATGTATGGTATGCTGTATTTTTTTTAATTTTTTTATTATGTTTAAGATTTTTCCCTGTTTTTCTCCCTAATATGGAAGCCAATTTTACCCTCTATTTATTTCGATTAACCCTCCCCCACGAACTCGCCACCCTGTATCTACGGGGTAAGCTACTCTCCAAGGCTGGTAATGATCCGCCTTCTTTGAGACGGAACTCACCGACCCCCTTTCTGGAGACACCCTTACGTGTTTCACAGCGAGTTTGTGCCGACCACCCTCCCCCTCCCTCAGGAGCGGACAGTCAAATGCCATCCCCGATCGGCTAACGGCCAGGGCCAGTGTGGCAGAGATGGGTTTCAAACTGATAGGCAGCTTACTCACGTAGGACCAGCCAAATACGTGTGCGTTAGACCGCTACACTATCTGCCTGCCCCTTGTATGATGTATTTTTTAATTTTTTTATTTTACCATTTTATTTTTCTCCCAATTTGGTGTGCCCTCTTCTGTCAATTCAGGAGAACACAGACAAGCACCCTCTCCTTTAAAATAATTATCTATTTTACAGGATGAAAATATTATGCTATAATATATAACCTATTCTGGGATGTTTTTTGCCCATATATTTTATTAAAACAACAACTGTAAATTATTTCCCTGTACCACATCCCAAAATTATTGCATCAATGGAAAACACAAGAAAAAACTAAATATGTCCCTGTATGAGGTTCTGTGAGTTGTGTGTTAATCAGTGTACAGTGACCACTACTGGCAGACAGGATTGTAAACTGAGAGCTTGTATATTTAATGAAAATGTGATATGAGATGTGAAGTGAAGTATGTCAAGTATATCTTTACTGTATAAGGAGTAAACTCAAATATAGCCCCTGGCTCAGCTATGCATCCAGAACATTGCTATTTGTCACTGAGCACTGAAGCATTCTCTTAAGCTACCATCAGTATTGAACTTAAATGAGACACCTGCTAAATAAGACTACAAAATCTATTTTGGGCTATTTTTCTAGAGACTTAAAGTCCATCATCCCATAGACAGCTTATTTTATTAAATCACTGACATAAGTGAGCCAAAGTCAAAGACAGAGATGATCATATTGTGTTTGAAAGCTTTCAAATAAGCTCTCTAAAGGACTGACAGGTAGGATGGACTTTAGGTCTGGTATAACAACCATACAACCCATTGTCCCTCAACAAAGAACACCCAGAGTGTTCCCATCATTTGGCTTCCATTCATTCTTCTTTCTGTTAAAGGTCATGAATAAAAAGTTTTGATCGAAAATCCTGCCCCCGCACTGACTAATTTATCTGGGAGATTGTGGGCTTTGAAAAACAATGCTGAGGTAATAGAGAAATGGCTTGTACAATTGCATGAACTAAAATGAAATCAAGCACCTTCAAACAATCCGTGCAAAATCTTTTACAATCTTGAATTTTCCAAATACAAAATCAAGCACTTTCCACACATCAAGTTTTCCACAGACCAATAGGAACCCCACAATTAAATAATTATTTTCCAGTACTATACCATAAATTGGCCCAGTGCTAGCCATTCCAGAGTGCAAATATAGTGCAAGCATTTTCAAAGCTTGGAGTGAATTAATGGAGTAAATGGAGGATGTTTCCTTCACTAAACAAGCCATGACAGTGTACAGAATACTCTACTACAGTCAACAACACGTTTAGGAATGGACATCAATACAAAAATGTGATGTTCTTTAAAGCTGCTTTTTATTTTATTTGATTGGATCATGTAAATAGTGGTTTACTGTATTCACTTGGACATGGGTTTCACTTAGATCTCTTTGGAATATAGGCCTATGTGTTTGAATAAAAGGTAAACTTTTATCGATGGTGGGTTCAAACTTCACAATATTTCATGCACTTAAGCATAAGCAGAAACATGTTATTATATTATTAAATGTTTAAAATGGCTCCACCCCCTGGTCGACAACCTGAGGAGCCCAGCATATAAGACTCACCTGAGGAGGGTAAACTACAGGGGCCCAGCATGAGAGCAATCCCTGAATAAAGTTGTCCAAATAAGTACACTGTATTTTAGTTTTAGTTTTTTGTCTCAGGAGACCAACCGTCAGCATTAATGCTTTTTGCTGAACAATACATTTTTTCTGGTCTATCTTCCATCACAGTCTTTTTTCCCACTCTACCCTACCCTACCTAATTAAAACAGTAAGCTTCTATTGTTTAACCCCCACCCCGCACCCAAGGACAGTGGGGGGTTTTATCTCAGGTAATAGCTTGTTTTTGTGCGTGTGTGCACACGTTGCTACTCAAGATTTAGTTTTTTATTCTTACAAAACAAGTATAGAAGTATACTCAACATTGATAAGACCAAGGAGCTCATCGTGGACTACAGGAAGGAGAGAGAGAGGCAGGAGCCCCTCACCATCGGCGGGTCCACTGTGGAGCGGGTCAGTGACTTCAGGTTCCTCGGTGTCCACATCACTGAGGACCTGTCCTGGTCCGCCCACACTGGCCACGTAGTCAAGAAGGCACAACAGCGCCTCTTCTACCTCAGGCGGCTGAAAAGTTCGGAATGGGGCCCAAGATCCTGCGGGCCTTCTACAGAGGCACTACTGAGAGTATCCTGACCGGCAACATCACCGCGTGGTACGGAAACTGCTCAGGCCTCAACCGCAAGGCACTGCAGAGGTGGTGCAGTCCGCTCAACACATCAGCGGAGGCACGCCCTCCCCTCCATCCAGGAACTGTACAGCAGCCGATGTGCCAGCAGAGCCCACAGCATCATCAAAGACCCCAGCCACCCCAACCACAGCGTATTCCAGCTGCTACCGTCAGGCAAACGGTACCGCAGTCTCCAGGCCAGGACCAGTAGGCTCAGAGACAGCTTCTTCCACCAAGCTGTCAGGCTACTGAACTCTGGCCACTAGCCTAGCTAGCCAAACTGCCATTTGCACATCCAGGTGGACTGAGCACAGACACACCTGCACAGACTCAGCACGCGCAGGCGACACTTGCACACGCCCGCGCGCACACACACACTCACTCACACTACTCACTCCCGCACTGTGCCCTGTGACCCTAGTACCACTTGCTGCTACTTAAAATTATTTGTACCTTATATTTTATATTATTTATCTATTCTATTTCTATTTTGTTTACAAGGTGTGCTATTTCTGTGTGTATTCTGTGTGTATTTTGATGCTGCGAAGTTGAGGGGCCTGGCCCAAGATTTTTACTCTGGGGTACGTAGTATCACAGATGTAACAATAAAGAAATCTGAATCTGAATCTGAATCTGAATCTGAAATAGATGATGCGCTGGCATGCATTGTACTCCTAAATTATATGAATGTGCTCGTGGGAATACAAAGTTCAAGTATCCTCAGTTTTCTTAAGACCTGCCTAAACTGAACTAAACATTAATTTTTTATACACGGAATGGATTTACTACTCATTTATAATTTAACGGTAGCTGTTCTGCCGCAAAAGGCACAGGTGTCAGAATGTCGTGCTTCTAGTGTTAAGGGGTACTCACAAAGCTACAGTACATTACACACTCAGGATTATTCACTTAATCTATTCCATCTCTGATAAAAGTAGCTCCTAACAGCAGCTCCACTTTTTCCTAAAGCCTGACACCTGTCAAATCTGTCTCCACCTAAAGATGATGACTGACATGTCATCTCTCTGTAGGGCAGCATGGGACTCCCTCTGCCTGTATTCCATGACTGCAGGCTTTGGTAATCAAGAACCACAAAATTACCACTTCCTACCACATGAGGTCCTCAGTCTCATGCTGCTAGCATAGATAATCTTAACTCTGCTGATACATACTGTACTAGGCCCAAAATTATATTTACCAGCTGTGCAACATTGGGAAATGTAATAGAAACCAGTTAGTTTTCATTCCAATTTTGTATTTATAATGTTAGACAGTCTATGTAATAATCTCTTTTGTTTGTCAATAGCAAGAAAAAAGATATTTTTGTAGAATGACATTCTTAAGTGTTGTCTTGCCACCACACCCAAATTACCCACACTGATTTCCGTTTAATGAGCAAAGGAACAGTAGTTCCTCCAGTCAGCCACACGGTGGCGACATCAATCCTAAAATAAGATCAAATAGGATAGTAAGTAAGTAAGTAAGTAAAATTTTATTTATATAGCATCTTTCATACAAGAAATGCAGCTCAAAGTGCTTTACAACAGGGAATTACATAAAACATAGAATGAGTAGATAAAACAATAAAATAGCAGCAAGTGCAGCAGCAGGCAGGTACAAATGAGCTAAAGTGAAGAAATATATAAAAATAGCAGCAAGTGCAGCAGCAGGCAGGTACAAATGAGAAAAGCATAAAATGATAAAATGATAAAATGATAAAACATAAAATGATAAAACAGTAAGTGAACAATAAAAATAAGACATTCCAAATTCAGGCCTAGTGAGTCTTAGTACCTAGGTTACAGAGACATCCTCAGTTAAAGGCTAAAGTGAAGAAATATGTTTTTAGCTTTCTTTTAAAAATGTTTAGCGAGCTGGCTTCCCTGATATCTATAGGTATTGCATTCCATAGCTTTGGAGCATAGTTTACAAAAGCTGCACTCCCGATCTGTTTCTGACTGTTACTGGGTGCCTCTAATAAACCAGCAATAGATGATCGTAGCGTTCTTGAAGGCACATAGTTGACAAGGGAGTTAGCTATGTATTCTGGTCCTCGCCCATTGAGGGCTTTATATATAAGGAGAAGGACCTTAAAGTCAATTCTAAATGTTACTGGCAGCCAGTGCAGAGCAGCCAGGACTCGAGTAATGTGTTCTCTCCTCTTGGTTCTGGTTAATAGTTGAGCTGCAGAGTTTTGGATGAGCTGAAGCCTCACAGTAGTTATTCTAGGAAGACCAGTGAAAAGTGCATTACAGTAGTCAAGCCGGCTTGAAACAAAGGCATGAATCAGCCTTTCAGCATCCCTTTGATTCACAAATGGTCGTATTTTGCTATATTTCTGAGGTGGAAGAATTATGTTTTCGTCACCTTGCTAATGTGGGACTTAAAGCCCAAATCTGAATCTAGAATGACACCTAAACTTGTAACCTCAGGTTTAATCCAGGATGTCAGTTTCCCCAGGTTTTTAAACAGCATTTCCCTTTTTGCTTTCGGGCCGATCAGTAGGATTTCGGTTTTGTTTTCGTTTAGCTTTAAGAAGTTATTGCTCATCCACTTATTTATTGCTAGGAGACAGTTTGTAATGGAGTGTATAGCTGCAGTGTCGTTTGGTTCTGCAGAGATGTACAGTTGCGTGTCATCTGCATAACTATGGAAGCATACATTGTGGTCTCTAATGATGTCTCCGAGTGGCAACATATATAGTGAGAAGAGTAGTGGACCAAGGCAGCTTCCTTGTGCAACTCCAAAGTCGCTGTCATGTTTCTCGGACACATGATCTCCAAGCTTAACGTAAAACTTTCTCCCTTTAATGTATGTTCTAAATCAGTTTAGCACACGGTCAGAAAGACCAACCAGCCTTTCAAGACGATTGATTAGGATATCATGGTCGATTGTATCGAACGCTGCGCTCAGGTCTAATAGGACAAGAATTGAGACCTTATTTGCATCAGAGTTTAACCTGAGGTCGCTAACTATTTTAGTAAGAGCAGTTTCGGTGCTGTGATTTGTTCTAAAGCCTGATTGCAATTCCTCCATGATGTTGTTTTCTTTAAGAAAGGAGTTTATTTGTACTGAGACTATCTTTTAGAGTATCTTACTAATAAATGGAAGGTTGGATATCGGCCTATAATTTTTCAGTTCATTTGCATCTAGGTTGGCTTTCTTTAATAGCGGTTTTACGACAGCTGTTTTGAAGGCATCTGGAAAGATGCCTGTTTGAAGCGACATATTTATGATCTTCAGGACATGATTTGAAACACTATCAAACACCCGCTTAAGGAACGCCGTTGGTATAGGATCAAGGCAGGAAGTGGCGGAATTACACTCAGAGACAGTCTTACAAAGGTCTGGTAATGTAATACAGGTGAATTCCCTCATAGTTACCTCAGTTCTATAGGGTTTGCTGATCTCGTCTAAGTTTACATCAGGGACGATACTCGCTCTAATCATAGTTATCTTATCATCAAAGAAAACTGCGAGCTTTTCACATTTCGTGGCTGACAGCTGTGGTGGGGGGGGGGGCATGTTAATCAGCCGGTCGATAGTGGTGAATAGCACTCTTGAGTTACCCATATTTTCTGAAATGATTTTAGAAAAGTAATCCTTTCTCGCAAGTCGTATTGCTTTATTGTAAGCAGTCATGGCATCTTTGTATATTTTACAGTGAACTGTGAGCTTAGATTTCCTCCATTGTCGCTCAGCTGTCCTACATCTTCTCTTGTTGTCTTTAACATTGGTGCTATTCAGCCATGGAGAGATTCTATCAGTTGTCAGCCTTTTGACCTTTAGGGGGGCAACAGTATCTAACGCTGTTGACAGGGCACTGTGGAAGTTTTGGACCATCTGATCTAGAGAGCATTCATAGCGTGGCTCAAATGTTCGTATAATGTTAGAGAACTGTGCTTCAGCGCTGGCATCTAAAAGCCTCTTGTGAACTAGGAATTCGCTTCTGGTCCTTGTCAAGACTAGCCTTGTATCATAAAACACACAATAATGGTCAGAGATAAGCATTTCATGTACTGACACATTCTCAATGTTTAGCCCCGTTGTTATTACCAAGTCCAGAGTGTTACCATGTTGGTGGGTGGCTTCGTGGACATGTTGTGTCAGTCCAAAGCTGTCCAGTAGGTTCAATAGCTCAGAACCCTTGGCGTCATCCCCTTTGTTAATATGAATGTTCAGATCTCCATTTAGGATTAATCTATCATACCTAGTGATACCGATTGAGATCAGTTCTGAAAATTCCTGTATGAATAGAGATGAGTACTTTGGTGGCCGATACAATGTCACACTGAGTACTGACAGTTCTGTTTTGAGTTCAATAGCAAGATATTCAAAAGATGGAAATTTTCCAAAGTCGATATCATTGCACACAAACTGCGAGGAGATGATAGCTGCAATCCCTCCTCCACCCTTCCCATTCTGTCTAGTTGATTGATAGAATTTGTAATTTGGGGGACAGGTCTCTATCAGTGTTGCTACACCGGTAACGTTGTCTAGCCATGTCTCTACTAAAAACATACAATGTAGGTTATTTTTAGCTATTAGCTCATTAATCAAAAATTATTTTCTTTTCAAAGCTCTAATGTTAAACAGTGCTAGTTTCAAATGTAGGGTTTCTACGGGGCAGAAGACTGTCTGTGGCTGAACACTGGCACTGATTAGGTTCGATTTACATACAGAACGTGCTGAGAAATAATTGTTTGGTCTAGTAGTGATCAAGGCCGGAATGACGCTCAGGGCATCCCCAGCTTCATGGCCAGGCTGCTGTTGAGCCTTTATTAATCCCAGGGGGGGTGGAATTTTGGTTTGTCACAGCAGCAATGATACAGGAGACAGTGAAAAAACACACAAGACATGCAGGACATCACAGTATACTGAATAATAAATACAAGATAAATATATTTAAAAACCAGAGTAAAAACCTAGCGGCTATACAGACATACAGAACATCATAGTATATTGAAATACCAGATGCTAAATACAAGAATAAAAAAAATGAAAAAATAGCAAAACAACCTAGCAGCGATCATACTGGAGGTAGTGCAAATCCACCAGATAGACAGCGCATACCAGTGTACTGAAGTACTAAGAAAACAAATATGAGATATGAGATCAAGTAGCAATCGGGGCAGCAGTGAGATGTGCAAAGAATGTAGGGTAGGTACAGCAGTCGAGAGTGAGAGTGTTCAGTGTTCAATGTTCATTGTTATACAGTTTGATGGCTGCTGGTACAAAGGAGCGCTTGAACCGCTCCGTTCTGCATGTGAATTGGATGAGCCTGTGGCTGAAGGTGCTCTCCATCTGTCTCAGCTCATCATAGAGGGGGTGGGAGGGGTTATTCAGGATGGTCAATAGTTTGTCTCTCATCCTCCTCTCCACCACTGCCTCCAGGCTGTCCAGTTTTGGGCCAACAACAGAGCTAGCCTTCCTCACCAGCTTGTTGAGTTTGTCGGTCTCCCCAGCCTTGGCGCTGCTACCCCAGCAGGCCACGGCAAAGAACAGTGCGCTGGCTACCACGGACTGGTAGAACATCCTCAGCAGCCTGCTGCACACATCGAAGGACCTGAGCCTCCTAAGGAAGTACAGTCTGCTCTGTCCTTTCTTATAGAGGGCCTCCGTGTTGTCCGTCCAGTCCAGCCTCTTGTTCAGGTGCACTCCCAGGAACTTGCATGAGTTTGCCATCTCAACTTCCTCCCCCTTGATGGTGATGGGGGTTGGGGGGCCCCTCGGGGGCTTCTTGCTCCGTCGGAAGTCCACTACCAGCTCCTTGGTCTTGCCAGTGTTGAGCTGGAGGTGGTTCTCCTCGGCCCAACTGACGAAGCTCACCACCTCCGACAGGCTGCCCTGCAGCCGGACGTATTGAGGCCTACCCGTAAGGTAGTCTGTGATCCAGGCCACCAGGTCTTGGTCTACCTGCATGGCTGAGAGCTTATCTGCAAGCCGAAGGGGCCGGATGGTGTTAAAAGCACTGGAGAAGTAAAAAAACATGACTCTCACTGTGCAGCCCGGCTTCTCCAGGTGTGAATAAGCCCTGTGCAGCAGGTAGATGATGGCATCGTCCATGCCTATTTTGGCCTGGTACGCGAACTGCAGGGGGTCCAGGGACTCACTCACCATGGGTCTAAGGTTCTGCAGAACCAGTCTCTCAAATACCTTCATGACATGTGACGTCAGTGCCACTGGCCTGTAGTCATTGAGGGCACTGTGACGTCCTTTCTTGGGCACCGGAACAATGCAGGAGGTCTTCCATAGCTGGGGTACCCTCTTCAGCCTCAAAGAGAGGTTAAAGAGGTGCTGGAAGACTCCAGCCAGCTGTCCGGCGCACGCTTTGAGCACCCTGGGTTTGATGTTATCCGGGCCCATGGCTTTCCAGGAGTTGAGCTTTGATAGCTCCCTTCTCACCTGGCTCCTCAATATGAGTGGCCTGGTGGAGGGGGGGGGGGGGGGCAGGCTGGGGGCATTGTCCTGGGTGTGTATTTGGGCAGCTGACTGGGACACTCTCCCGGCAGGGGGTGGGGGGTGGTTGGGGGCATTGTCCTGGGTGTGTATTTGGGCCGCTGACTGGGACACTCTCCCGGCAGGGGGTGGGGGCATGGGGGGTGGGCATTGTCCTGGATGTGTATTTGGGCAGCTGACTGGGACACTCTCCCGGCAGGTGGAGTGTGGGTGGGGGGAGGCACATCAAATCTGTTGAAGAACAGGTTCAGCTCGTTTGCACGATCCTGCCCCCCTCCCTCGTCCAGACCTGTTTCTGTCCTGTGATTCTCTTAAGTCCATCCCACACTTCCCTGGTGCTGTTGTCTTCAAGTTTGCCCTCAATTTTCTCCTTGTAACCCTTCTTGGCTCTCCTCAATTCTCCCTTCAGCTCCTTCTGAACTGACTTTACCCCCTCCCTGCCCTTAGCCATGAAGGCCCTCTTCTTCCTGTTTAGTAGGGCTTGTGTAGTGAATCCTCACCGATTCACCACACTACCACTGTAATGGAAAAGTCACTAATGAATGAAAAGCCTCATCAGCCTTCTAAGACAAATAACTCACCATGGCTCAGGGCTGCTAAAAGTTATCACACTAATGAAAGTGTTTTGGAATCTTTAAAATCACTGGCAACTGAGCTGCCAACTTTTGGGATCTAAAACTAATTAAAAGTAGTTTTGAAACTATTCTTAGTGTATTGAAAACATTTTTGAGCCACAAATGAAATTCTCTCCTGCCAGAAGAGGATATACAATTAAAAATGTCATGATCTGTGATTGAATGATGAAATTCCTTCAAGTGTATGAATGTCCAGCATGTAACTTCTTCAAAAGCATTTTGTGTATGTGAAGGATATACACTGCCCGTCCAAAAAAAAAGGTCACACACTCTAATATTTCGTTGGACCGCCTTTAGCTTTGATTACGGCACGCATTCGCCGTGGCATCGTTTTGATAAGCTTCTGCAATGTCACAACATTTATTTCCGTCCAGAGTTGCATTAATTTTTCGCCAAGATCTTGTATTGATGATGGGAGAGTCGGACCGCTGCACAAAGTCTTCTCCAGCACATCCCAAAGATTATCAATGGGGTTAAGGTCTGGACTCTGTGGTGGCCAATCCATGTGTGAAAATGATGTCTCGTGCTCCCTGAACCACTCTTTCACAATTTGAGCCCGATGAATCGTGGCATTGTCATCTTGGAATATGCCCGTGCCATCAGGAAGAAAAATCCATTGATGGAAAAACCTGGTCATTCAGTATATTCAGGTAGTCAGCTGACCTCATTCTTTGGGCACATAACGTTGCTGAACCTAGACCTGACCAACTGCAGCAACTCCAGATCATAACACTGCCCCCACAGGCTTGTACGGTAGGCAATAGGCATGATGGGTGCATCACTTCATCCGCCTCTCTTCTTACCCTGATGTGCCCATCACTCTGGAACAGGGTAAATCCGGACTACATGACCTTCTTCCATTGCCCAATCTTTATGCTCCCTAGCAAATTGAAGCCTTTTTTCCAGTTAGCCTCACTGACAAGTGGTTTTCTTAAGGCTACACAGCTGTTTAGTCCCAATCCCTTGAGTTCCCTTCGCATTGTGTGTGTGGAAATGCTCTTACTTTCACTATTAAACATAGCCGTGAGTTCTACTGTAGATTTTTTACGATATGATTTCACCAAATGTTTTCTGACCACGTTTCTTCCTCGAAGATGATGGTTCACCACTATCCTTCCAGGTTTTAATAATGCATTGGACAGTTCTTAACCTAATTTGAGTAGTTTCAGCAATCTCCTTAGTTGTTTTCTTTGCTTGATGCAGGCCAATAATTTGACCCTTCTGAAACAGATTAACATCTTTTCCACGACCACAGGATATGTCTTCCGACATGGTTGTTTAAGAAATGAGAAGCTACTCACTGCATCAGTTAGGGTTAAATAACTTGTTGCCAGCTAAAACATATTCATCACTGCAGTAATTATCCAATGGAAGGCTCTTACCTATTTGCTTAGTTAAATCCAGGTGGTTACTTTTTTTTTGGCCAGGCAGTGTCTAAAGTAAAACAATAGTGAATATTTCACTAATATATATGGTGAAAAAATCATAGAAACACAAATCCAGTGTATGCTGGATAATATGCAAATTGTAGCCACCTCAGACTGTGAGAAATGTATTGTTGAATTAAACTAAGTAAAAATATTTTTAACTACTTGCAAATGTCCATGTGAATTCTGAGATCCTAGCCCTGTGCCTTCATTGTCATTTAAGTAATAATGTAATATGGCTGGGAGTCCCTGCTTGGGGGCAGCAATTGGCTGTCTGACCCAGGGGAAGGAAAGAGGGAAGCAGGCATGAATTTGCAGTGTGCAAGCGTGTATTTGAGCAACAGTTGACGACTTGGCAGGTTCTGTCTCGGAGGAGGTGGTTCAGTTTGCCTTTGTCACTGCCTGTCCCAGAGTTGCAGATGGCAAACTTGTAGTACGAGGGAAAGGGATAGTTGACATAGACAAGGGTATAATTGGCCACCAAATTGGGAGAAAAACAGGGGGAAGGGGGAATCTGAAATAAATGTAAGAAAATAAGAGGCTACTACCTCCAGTACTCTGTATGTGTACTGCACGTGGGAGAACAGAAATGGAACCTTGGGATACATTCGTGAAGATAGTAGGCTAATTTGTTTCATTCTTGTCTCATTACGATCCTGTCAACATGTTGTCAGGACATGTACAACTGTACCTTCATAACAAACATTTAAGAAGGACAATACCATTTTTAATGAGTAAAGCAGTACAGCAAATCTATATTCTGAAACTGACTAATCCTAAAGATAGTGAGGCATGCTACTGACAGGGCATACCGGTATCAAAGTGTCTCAGAAAAACACTCCAATACCCCTTAAGAAGTCTTGACATGCAGTTGGTATGGCAACGCATTCATAAGATAGCAGGCCCAAATTTGGCACAAACAGAATAGGGCAGGGTGAAGCAGCTGCAGGCTATGGCTACCGTGAGTACTGTATGGGGGGTATAATTGAAGAGCTATGGTGCTGTGGAGGAAGGGGAAGCCTTTGATGAATAATGCCAAATTCTGCACTACAGCTCTCAGGCATGAAGCTCAATCACTAGTAGGCTCTCTGCAAGCTCACACTTATTAGCAACAAGGGAGATTTCTCCATTTTCCACCCTGTCTACGGCAGCACAACCACAAATCTAGGATTTTGCAAGCTCAGGTTCCAGCACTGCCTTTTATGTCTGGACTCTGTGACAATATGGGTGCAACAGTAAGTCTTGTTTGGCCACTGTGCCCTAACACAGGTCAGGTTTCAACATACATCTGTGCTTCCCTAAACAAGATGAATATTAACCTGTGTGTGTCACTGCTAACAACTGACATATAATAAACCAAATCAGAGAAACAGCAGGTTTTTCCACAATCCCAACACACAAAGCATTCTACCATTTCAAAGCCAAAACATCATACCATCCACAGTACCATCCTGTAACCATTACTCCACATGTAGCCATGAACATCTTCACACCACTTTATTTCACTTATGCTAGCTATTTTTTATATGAGTAATTGATATTATGAGCACCAATATGAACTTTATCTTATTTGCTAGTAGACAACACATGATTGGTATAGAGAAAATAAGAAATGAATGGATAGAGATGCTCAATAGAATTAACATGGATGCTGTTAAAAACTATGTTAAAAAATATTTTTTTCACAAACCAATGACTGTATTTATATAGCACCTTTCATACCAAATGCTGATCAATGTGCTTAACAAGAATAAATTAATTAAAATAGAAATTTGGATGTATGATAATTTGCCATATATACCTTCAAATTTGAAGGAGTTACAGTAGCATTTCATTTTCATGAGTTCTGTCATACAGAACTCAAACAAATAATTATTATTTCCTTCATTTGCGATGCAGATTTCTTGGTGCACATTACTACACCTGGGTGATATTTCCTCCTGAATCACTGCTCACGGGCTCAAGTTCAAACTCTCCAAATCAGATATGCTGTATTCTTGCTGATCCAGGACCAAGGATGTGACAAATGGACAAAATGACCACTAGGGGGCAATTAAATACGACACCAAATTCATCTATACAGTAAATTCGCCGAATGGTAGTCTACTATACTGCAATTTTATAACATGAGACAAAAACACGCTAACTATCAATGATTAATAAACAAAAAAGTGCCACTGTTAAGCATTTTCAAATGTTGCAAGGAAATGCAATAATGCCCTCTAAATTGCCGTTTTCCAGCCAGTTCCCCAGCCGATGCCATGTCGTCAGCATGTTAACATAGGCAAATAATTAATCGAGCATCATTACTCTGTGTTAAACAATATGGCTGCACCCAAATCCTGTTTCAGACCATTTCAACATTTGTTTAGTCTGTACTCTTTATTTTGTATTCTAGTGGTAGTTTTGTGATAACTGCACTTAGATTTTAATTTTGTGCAAAACCCCCAAACATTTTTCAGTTATGGGTTTTTTCCTTAACATTAAGGATCCCAATTTCATTTAAACATTTTAAAGTTTAAACATTCACACAACTATCCAGGACCTTACCATCTCGGAAGAAAACATTGTGCTGATGCTCTCATTAGACCAACATAAATACCTCTGAACAAAGACAACACACTCACACTCCTACAGAATAGGATGACCTCTGACATTTCTTCATGTCTAACATCTTCTCTAGCCAGCTGGTGGACAACACCTTGCCGCTCTCTTACCATACCGCAAAACTCTGCTACCAAACTGGTTCTCTCTCACCCACTTTCCTCATCTACAGTTGCACATCCTATTGCACCGCTGAGCCCTCAGCCCCACTATCCTTAAACAATGAGTCTTTGAGCTGTCCATGCACAGCTCTACCGCTGGTTGTTTCAGTACCTCCCCTCAGAGACCCCGCACACTTTAGACCAGTGGTTCTCAATCCTCGTTCTGGAGAGCCACAGGGTCTGCTGCTTTTCATTCTTACACAGCATTTAATTGATCAATTAAAGTGGTTGATTACATAATTAACTCACCTCACCTGGTTTCTTGTGTATAAAACAAAAACCAGCATAACCCTGTGGCTCTCCAGGACTAGAATTGAGAACCAGTGCTTTAGACACTGATCCTTCCCTGACACTGCATAGCTGAACAAAAACTCTGAGGGCTCTAGTTTTGTTGTCAAGGCACAATGACAAGACGCTAGCATTAATACAAGACAGTTGTACACCTGCACAGTTGTAAAAGCGATTGATTAAGAATAATGAATTACTTGTGGGTGTGGTGAGGGTTCGCTTTCATTGTGGTCAATCAGATGAGCTGCTTTTTTCCATTTAATATACAGTAGGCTCTGTTTTTTATTCACACCCATGATAAAGTTGAACAAAAGAGATTGCATGAAAAAAACTATATAAGTAATGAGGTATATTTTATACTCAAATCATTCTTAAAATTCCAAACGTTCAACAGCATTATGTGTGGCGTCCAAAGAATGCAAGTAATGTTGAAAAGCACCTCATGCCTATGGTGAAACATGGTGGTGGATCTTTAATGCTTTTGGGTTGTTTTGCATCCACAGGCCCTGGGGCCTTTATTAAAATAGATGGAACATGAGCTCCAGCATTTACCAAGACATTTTGTCCAAAAACCTTGTTTCCTCTGCCAGGAAGCTATACCTTGGCCGCAGATGGACTTTCCAACAAGACAACAATCCCAAACATACGTCCAAAGAAACTAAGAAATGGTTGACAGAGCTCAAGATAAATGTCCTGATGTAGCCATCAATGTCCTGACATCTCCATACCTGAATCCAATGGAACATTTGTGGTTTGAACTCAAAAACTCAGTCCACAAACGTCAACCCAAGAATCTGAAGGAACCAGAACAATTCTGCATTGAGGAGTGGTTTGAGGATCGTGTTTTGGCCAAGGGAGGAACCACAAAGTATTGATAACAGGGGTATGAATATTTGTGGTTCTTGACTTTTCTGGGGGAAAAAATATAATATAACTACGAACCATTCGATTGTGGTTCGTGCCAATGCATTATTATTAAATAATATAATTTGTGGAATTTTTCGAGCATAAAATATACCTCATTACTTATATAGTAATTTATTTGTTTATGTTTTGTCAATCTTTATCAAGGGTATGAATACAAATGGAGTCTCCCAGTAGGTGCCTCTCCAACTTTCTCTGCAATCGGCACATGCTGTTCTTGTGGAAGAATGATGTACAATCCCTCTAATAGGCCACTTGTAGAATCTACAGCACATTGAAGCTGTTCTGGTGGCTCGTGGTGGCCCAACGCCCTATTAAGACATTTTATGTTGGTGTTTCCTTCATTATGGCAGTTACCTGTACATGCATATATTTATTTAATAAACACATATCATATACAATTGGGTGTAGAGATTGCATTAAAGTCCATTGAACTAGCAATGCTTAAATACGTTTGGAAGTGCTTAACCTAATACAGGCTCTATTTCAAATAGTTGTGGATTGAACGTTTTGCCTTGAGTGAGGTGAAATACAGAACTTCCAAGGAGATACAGACAGGTCCAGAATTATTGACACCATTGATGAAAAAAAGGCTGTATAAAATAAACACTGATAATGCTATATTTTATGGGAATACGGGAAAACTATACACTTTATAGTTTGCAATACAATTATTCATTCTTTTGTATTTATTGAGGATACAAAATATTTTTTCTGAAAAGCATAGGTGTCAATATTATTGGCACCCCTAAAGATTATTTTAAATAAAACCAAACAAAGTAAAATCGGCAATAAAATTCTGCATATTTAAGTTAATCTTAGTCTTAAGGAACTATATTGTGGCATTGCATCATTTCACTTCCATTTCATTTCACTAGGGTATAAAAATCCCTTTGTCATCCATCACCATGGGGAAAGCCAAAGAACTGTCAAATCAAGAGACAGATGGTTGTTGATGTGCAAGTCAGGTAATGGGTAAGTAAAAAAGACATAAACGGTTAAACATACCATTGTTCGGGCAATAATAAAAAAGTTTCAAACATCTGGAATAGTTGCAAACTTGCCAGGAAGAGCACGGAAGTGCATGTTGTTCCCACGCATTGTGAGGAAGATGGTGAGGGAGTTATAGAAAAGCCCAAGGACCACAGTCATAGACTATAGTTTTGGGGTCACAAAGCCTCAAAATCAACTATAAGACGCCACCTCCATACCAGAAGAACTGGTTAGAAGATGGCGCCGAGGGAGGGCGATGTCTCGCATACAGCTCCTACTAGTCTTTCTTATTTTGTGTATATTTCCACGCTAATTCTGTTTTTACTAGCACAAAACATCCCTGCTGCGATCTCCTATGACCGCCAAACTTTACTAAACCTCAAAGAAAGAGTTACAGAACTTAGCTTCAGTTTCAGTTTTAGCGCTCCAGTCACAGATCTCACCTGTGTTTTACCTGAGAGGCGTAACGTTAGGAAAGAGGGACAGGAGAGACTGAAACAGAGAAGATAACAGCCTCCACTGCCCTCCATTCTCCTGGCCAATGTCCAGTCAATAGAAAACAAACTGGATGATCTCAGGTGTCGGCTAACCACCAGCCGGGACATGAAGGAGTGTGCAGTGTTTCATTTTACGGAGACGTGGCTATCTCCGAACACAAGCAACTCAGCAATACAACTGGACGTCTTCTCCATTCACTGCTCTGATCGCACAGAGGCATTGGGGGAAAGCAAAGGAGGTGGCGTATGTTTCCTTGTTAATAACTCTTGGTGCTCAGACATTGCAATCATTTCAAAATCCGGCTCCCCTGACTTGGAATATCTGTTGCTGAAATGCAGACTCTACAATTCACATGTGTTCTCATGACTGCAGTTTACATCCTGCCCCAAGCCAATACCACAACTGCACTCAATGAACTGCATGAGATGACTAACAATCAGGCTACTGCTCATCCAGAAGCCATATCCATCATTGCCGGTGACTTCAACTAAGCCAGGCTGACCAAAATCCTGCTAAAATATTTCCAGCACCTCTCCTGTCCAACGAGAGGGGAAAAGACGCTGGACCACTGCTATACCCCCATCAAGGGTGCGTACCGCTCCATCCCCCGACCCCACTTCGGCCGCTCGGATCATGCATCTGTATTGCTACTCCCTGTTTACAAACAATGGCTGAAACCGGAGGAGCCGGTGGAGAGACGGGTCCAGTGCTGGACGGAGGAGTCGGACACATTACTACAGGACTGTTTCGAGACAACGGAATAGAGTGTGTCCAAAGATGCCACAGATCTCGATTAATACACATCAACAGTCTCACATTACATCAAATTCTGTGTAGACGAATGCATCCCCAAAACACCCCTCCATTCATTACCAAATCAGAAACCTTGGATTAACAGAGATATCCGTGACCTGCTGAAGGCGCGATCCAGCGCTTTCAAAACTGGCGATACGGAATCGTATAAGAAAACCAGATACAATCTCCGAAAAGCCATTAAGGAGGCGAAAAGGAACAAATTCCATTACAAACTGGAATTTCAATATAACAACAACGATGCCCCAAGCATGTGGCAAGGCATTCAAACTATAGCAGACTATAAAATGAAAAATAGTACAAATGTTTCCAACGCAACCTCTCTCCCAGGTGAACTCATCATGTTCTATGCCCACTTTGAGATAGCAAATACGGCGCTAGCCATGCGCGCCCCTGTGGCCCCTGACAACATTGCACTTTCACTCTCTGTAGCCGATGTGAGGAGCACATTCAAGCGAGTGAACATTCGCAAAGCTGCCAGCCCAGATGGAGTGCTGGGGTGAGTCATCAAATACTGCGCACATCCGCTGCCTGAGGTATTCACTGACGTTTGTAATATCTCTCTGACACAGTCTGTTGTACCTACTTGCTTTAAGTAAACCACCATTGTCCCGGTCCCAAAGAAATCAAAAATCACCTGCCTTAGTGACTATCGCCCAGTAGCACTGACATCAGTCATCATGAAGTGCTTTGAGAGACTAGTAATGGCACATATCAATATCCCTGACACTTTTGATCTCCTCCAATTCGCATACTGTTCAAATAGGTCCACACACGATGCAATATCTCTCGCACTGCACACTGTTTTAGCTCATCTGGAAAAAAGACTTATGTCAGAATGCTTTTCATTGATTACAGTTCAGCATTCAACACAATTATCCCATCTAAACTGATCACTAAACTCATTACCCTTGGTAAACTCCACCCTCTGCAATTGGATCCTCGACTTCCCGTGCGGCAGACCCCAGAATGTCAGGATTGGAAAAGTCACCTTGCTCACATTGACCCTCAGTACAGGCGCGCCTCAGGGCTGTGTGCTGAGCCTGCTGCTGTACTCCCTGTTCACTCATGATCGCATCGCCAAACGTAGCAATAATTCAATCATTGAATTTGCCAACAACACCACAGTAATAGGCCTGATATTCAACAATGATGAATCAGCCTATAGGGATGAAGTCAGAGACCTGGCAGTGTGGTCTGAGGACAACAATCTCTCCCTCAAGGTAAAAAAAAAACAAGGAGCTGATTGTTGACTTCCAAAAACAGAAGGTATGCCACAATCCCATCAACATCAATGGAGCTAAATTCCTGGGCATCCACATCACTAACGTCCTGACATGGTCCTATAACACCAGTACAACAATAAAAAAAAGCACACCAACAACTATACTTTCTCAGCTGGCTGAAGAAATTGGCAGGCAGGTTCTCACCAACTTCTACACATGCACAATACAAAGCATTCTAACCAACTGCATCACAGCCTGGTACGGCAACAGCACCACTCACGACTGGAAGGCCCTTCAAAGGGTGGTGAAGACTGCCCAGGCCATCACTGGCAGCAAGCTCCCCCCCAATCCAAGACATCCACAGTAAACGCTGCCTCAACAAAGCATGCAGCATCATTAAGGACCCCTGCCACCCTGGCCACTCCCTGTTTGCTCTTCTACCATCTGGCAGGAGGTATCGCAGCATCTCCATACGTACAAAAAGACTCAAGGACAGCTTCTTCCCCCAAGCCATAAGGCTACTGAACACTTAACCCCTGACACCAATGACTCACATACGCACTTTGACATGCACACTTGCCTTTATCTATTTATTATTTACTTTTTATTAATACATCTGACCATCTGTCCATCTGCAATGTATGTGTTCTTATCTTGTGTGTTGTATTTGTATTTTTGATTTGTATTTTACTGAGGAGTTTTAACATTAGTAAGCATTTAAGTGTTGCAATGCATATGCAACCCTGTATTGCATACATATGACAAATAATCTTCACTTGACTTGACTTGACTTGACTTGAACAGGCTCTTTGGAACAGTTGCACAAAGAAAGCCCTTATGAGAGCAACCAACAAATTCAATCAATCAATCAATCAATCTTTATTTTTGTATAGTGCCGTTTACAAACAGGTTGTCACACAACGCTTCACAATTGACATTTGTGAATCAGAGGGAATCAAAAAACCAAAAAACCATTAGAGCCAATGTGGGAAACTGGAAAATTATTCCCTGACCCCTTAAAAGGCGGTCGAGATGAATTCCTGGAAAATGGTGGGATACAAGAGAAAAACAAATAGTCCTTGCGGCTCATGAGGCTTAACAGACCACCGGAAGGGCATTCTTCTGCATCCTAAGTGTAGGGGTGGGGTGGACCTCATCCCTCCAGATACCAGGGCAGGGCGGGGGATGGAACCAGCAGCTAGGGTCCGGGCCAGCGGCATCCAGCTAACACATGGCAGGGGTGGGGGGCTGACTCTGGGGCAGGTGAGCTCTGGGCAGGTGCCACGAAGCCGGGGAGAAAAGAGGAAAGGTGCAATTATGACTATGATAAATATCACACCGGATCAGGGGAAAGAGTAGAGTGATAACACTTTTGCACCAGCAGAAGTAATCTAGGGCAGCATAACTAATTAGGTGAGTGGCACAGGGAGCATGCAGCCATGAGGGCACTCAGAGACCATCCCACCACATCATCAGCAGTCTTGATAGGGGCAGATCATCACTTATGATTGGTGACAGTAAGGATAGCTCATTGCCCCAGAAGGCTCTATTGCTACGCCCCCTCCACATCTGCACCTAATGACTATAAGAGAGACTAAAGAGATGTGTTTTTAAAGTAGACTTGAAAATTGAGACCGTGTCTGACTCCTTCACAGAGACGGGTAGACTGTTCCACAGTAAAGGAGCTCTATAGGAGAAAGCGCTGCCACCTGCTGTATTTTTTGATATTCTAGGGACTACCAAGTTGCCTGCATCTTGTGAACGATGCGAACGTGGGGGATTGTAGGGATGAAGTAGATCAGTCAAATAAGAGGGTGCAAGTCCATGCAAAACCTTATAAGTTGAGAGGAGTACCTTATAGTCTACACGGTAGTTTATAGGAAGCCAGTGAAGTGACGCTAACACAGGACTAATGTGCTCATACTTCTTTGTTCTAGTCAGGATCCTTGCAGCAGCATTCTGTACGAGTTGTAGGCTCCTGAGTGAGGTATTGGAACAGCCAGACAGTAATGCATTGCAATAATCTAATCTAGATGTAACAAAGGCATGTACCAATTTTTCTGCATCTATTAATGACAGGAATCCCCTAATTTTGGCAATATTCCTCAAGTGAAAAAAGGCTACTTTTAGAAAAAAGGCTAAAAAGGCTACTTTTAGAAAAAAGGCTAAAAAGGCTACAAAAAGGTATTTGATGTGACTATTCAAGCATCTGGAGTTTGACAAACGTCATTGGAACTATGACTGGAACCAGGTGCTATGGTTAGATGAGACCAAGGTGGAACCTTTTGGCCATGTACACCATCAGCTTGCTGGGCGTCAAAAGAGGAATGCATACAAGGAAAAGCACATCATACCTACCATCAAATATGGTGGTGGATCATTAATGCTTTGGAGATGTTTTGCCGCCAGTAATGCAGGGACTCTTGTTCAGATCAATGGCATAATGAATTCCACCAAGTACCTGGGAAATTTTTGTTCAATTTTGTTATCCCGTTTTTTTCCTAATTTGGTAGCCAATTATACCTGCTATTTTCAGGTCAATCCCTCCCTCATAGTTTGCTGCCGTAGCCCTGTGACCGGCAGTGACGAAGGCGAAGTATCGTCTCCTCCGATACGGCACTCGCCAAGCCGACGACCGTAACTCCGGCACCCCAGAGCCACTCCTGTGTGCAGCGAACGTCTTGTCAGTTTCCCTCCCCCCTCCCTGGGGCGGACAGCCAATTTCCACCCCCGGTGGCACTCCCGGCCAGAACAGACTCTGGCGCGGCCGGGAAATTGAACCCCAATCGCCGTGGCCAGTGTCGGACATTGAAACCAGTAGACCACGCGGGAAGCCGTACCTGGACATTTTAGCCCAAAACCTGGATGCCTTTGCCAAGAAGCTGAGACTTAGTCGTATGGGGTCGATCTTCCAACAAGACAGTGACCCCAAACATACCTCAAAATCAACACACAAATGGTTCACACAATGAAAACAAAATCAATGTTTTGCAATGGCCATCTCAGTCTCTGGATTTAAACCCTATCGAAAACATCTGGTCTGAATTGAAGAGGGCAGTCCATAAGCACAAACCTAAGGATATCAAGGATCTGAAAGGTTCTACATGGAGGAATGGTCCAAAATCCCTCCAATTGTGCTATCCAACCTAGAAATAGGCCTAGAAAGCCAGCCTAGAAATGTGCTCAGTGCTGTTATTCTTGCCAGGACAGGCTACAGCTAGTACTAAAAACAGGGCTGCCAAAATGTTATTCCATTGAATCATTAATAAAGTAAAATCATTTCAACATGTTGTAAAATTACAATATATCTCCAGGGTGTGGGGGGAAGGAAAGTAGGCACAAGCTCGCCGAGGAGCAGTAGGGCATTCCTAAAGAGCAGGCGGGCGAAGTTCCGTCTCGGAGGAGGCGGATCATTACCGGCCTCGGGTTATTAGCTTGAGGACGGGGGGCAGGCTCGTGAGGGGAGGGCAAATCAAAATAAATAGAGGGTTGAATTGGCTACTAAATTAGGAGAAAAACAGGGAAAACATTTGAAACAAATTTTAAGAAAAAAGTTCCACAGCAATGGTTTTAGGCATTGCAGCGCACTGAAATTTGGCAAGCAACTCGCAACAACTCAACCAGTTCTTTCAGTTTGATCACTAATTAGTTTGATTGTGGAGAAATGGTTTGTGAATGATGTCACCAGTTCCTTCAGTTCCCTCATTCCTTTCAGTTCAGATCTGGATACACTGATTCGTTCACTGACTTGTCTACGCTTTCTTTTGGAGGCGTTCGTTGGTTGAGCCCTCGCCAATAACCTTTGAGATAAACGCAGCCTGCCCCGCTCAAAACTATCTACCTGTATGTCGGTCTAATATTTAAAGAGAACCCACCCACTAGTAGTGACGGGCGAAAAGTGAGAGGAATCAAAGTAAGGTATAGTTACATGAAGGTGATGCAGTTAATTTAATTCACCTAAAAGATTTGTTCAAAAAGAACGAATCGTTCATGAACAACCCATCACTACAGAAAAGTTGTATGGTGTATCTACTGTTTTTTCACATATAGATTATGAGTTGATGAAAAAATATGAAAATTTTATCTCTACAAATCTACATAGGCCTAATTAACATCCTGGGCAGTTATAAATGTAGCTACATAAGCTTTTACTAATTGAATCTATAATAAAAGACACATTAAATTGGCATACTTAAATCACTGATTTTTTTTTTTTTCAACAATCTGTTTATTGAGCAAATCACTGATTCTTTAAGTGGAACTCGTTATTTTGAATATGATAATCTTCAAGATAACTGTGTGTCAGAGCTATGAGACATCGATATCAAAGGTAGTGTAGAAACTACAACAAAGTAATGTTCAAATAGCAAGGTCCTGAGAGCATTGGTGAGCAAGCAGCTATATTTGTATTTACTCCTCAAAAGAACATGCCTTTAAGGATAAGATACTAAGTATCACATTTTATTGTACATGTGTAACCTCTTCAGGATTTTACTGCCCCATCAATTTCTGACCATGTCATATCACCTTTCACATGGAAAGGATGGGTCTTATTACTGGGGTATGGCGAGTGCTCAGCAGAAATGAGTTACGGATATAGTAGCTTGTTTTCTGACCACAAGTGTGTAATGTTTAATGAGACCCATTACCTGTCCTCGGAAAGAGAAAAATAAATCTGTCGTACATTAGATTATACATTATTTGCCACAACTGGATTATTGTTAATCAAAGAGACAGTCAAATCTTTTTACTTTTCAACTTGAAAGTTTTGGAAGTTGTGGGTTGCATCTTGGATGAATTTAACTGGATGCATTCAATAGGTAGAGCATTACAAACATTCCATAGTACATAAAGGGAGGTGAAGTCCAGAGCTTGAGATTCCCAACAACTCCACTGAACTGAACTGACTAATGATTTACATATCAATATGATTGTGAATGTATCATATCACCGCTATTAATTGGAATGAGAAAGGTTTGGTGTTTGTGCACATCATGATGACCTTTTGCAACATGTACCACATGGAGGTAAAAGAGATTACAGATAATGGAGCTTACATTTTTATGAATGTTCTATAATAACGGTCTAAATTCTCTTTAATGTTTTAAGGATTTGAAGTCAAACAAACATCAAAATGAAGCAGTCTATTATACATCCTAAAATGTGATATTACAAAAAAAAGATCACCAAAAATAGGTCTGCCAATCAAACAATGACTAAAACGGAAAAATTACTAAATGGCTCAAACATTCCCGTTAACACTGGGAATGATAACTATAATATATCAATACTATATAATATACTATAAAAATACCAATTGTAAAAATGAGCAAAATGGATCATGGAAATGGAAATGGAAATGGAAATGGATCACTCTCTATTGTACTCACTCTACAAAAGAGTCTTCACTCTTTTGTATGCATCTCCAATGATAAAACATTTAACCAATCACTGTTGTTCACCGTCTGTACTCACGTGTTGGTGTTCAGTTTTCAATATTTGTAACATAGCCTAGCTACTGTAAACTTTCTTCGTCAGATAAATGAATAAATAGATATAAATAATAAATTAATAAAAATTTGTACCATTAGCTAGATTCCAACACTTACATCTGCTTCATGTGATTATCTTTGCCATGTAATGTGGTTGGTTCTTCTCGTTCATCCGATTTCAACTTACAAGGATCAGAAAACATAAGGTAGCTTAATTCAATACTATAATGTAATTCATTTTCATATGGAGCGATATACTCAAGCATCAACAAATAATGAGAACAAAGTGTCATATAACAGTGGGAACAAAGGGAAAGCACATAAGCTTCTCACATTTTAAATGTAAACTACTGTACATAAACTATAGTACTTTCTCTTGTTGTGAAGAGAATCTTTTTTTTTTTAAGTAACATAATCCAGAAAGAACATAAATTGCATATGTGAGTGGAAAAGTCCTGAGACACACTGAAATTAGCTCAGCTGTCTATAATGTCATGACATGCCTTCAAATTTTACTCAATGACCTTTCCCAGTTTTATTTCTTAAAAAAAATGTAAGACGTGCAAGAGACCTGCAACAGTATACCAGTGACATTTAGGTGCTTCCCCACAGCTAAACTTGGCTCTTCCCTGCAAGTGCCTAATGATGGATCAGTTTCAACTCGGGACCATAAACTCTTCTGAAGATGAGTGTTTCCTTTATCAACAATACATTTATGTGTGTGGAAAGTTGAACAACACTATTAACGCCATTAAAAATAATTCATAAACCACACTACTGCACTTCATTGTCACTATCAATATTTTATCCAGTGATCCAGTGTTTTTCGATAACAAGAGCAATCAGTTTAGTAAAACTATTCACTACACATTCCATTGTGATGTGTAAATGTCATTTCAAATAATTTATTATATTGTTGTGGATTAAGTAATTATGCAATAAAAGCATTTTATTCTAACAAAGCAAATCAGGCTGGTAAGAATATACATTTTTGGCTGCACATAAAAACACAAAGACGATTAAAACATTTTATTCATCCATATCCATTCCAGAATCCCAAAATTGATATTAACAAATAAGAAAATAAGATCCTTGCCTTCAGAGCAATGCCAGAGCTCGTACTGTAAATGTTTATGATTTACTATTGGTTAAAATGTCACTGGTAATTGTACAGGAGAAACATAAATGGTTAGAGGACAAAAATACATGACCAAATAGAGCAGGCAGTTTTGCAGAGTGGACACAAACATCCCTATAAAAGAAGCAGCTTGGACTCCACCAGGGACAGGCACCCAGCAAAGGTAAGTGAGATGAACTAATGTTGGAACAGCTTTAAGATTTACAAGGCTAAAGGATTAAAAGGGTGCTGCTTGGAAAACTCAAGAATGTGACAGTATAGCTTTTTTTCTGATTTCTAAAGATTTGGAACCATTTCAAGAAGAGACATATAGTTTTACATGTATTCACATTACAATAAAAATAGTGCTAATGGATATTATGTTATGTGATGTCTATAATTTGTAATATTTTATATCAAACAAAACTCTCTATAACTCTAAATAACAATATGAACTTAAAACTCAATTGGCACAAATGACCTTTCTTTTTCAGGATCTACCACCAAGACCACCAGTAACCACCTTTCTCTATTGGCATCAAAGGAGGTAAATATAGGTTACTGCATGTACAGGTTGTGATGCCACAAAAGTAAACTTTACCCTTGAGGATATTATTATAAAATGTATTTCAGACATATAGTAACAGATATAAAGATATTTGGTATATAAACTGCGATAATGATACTGTATGGATCCTTCCTCCCCATATTCATGCGTCTGAAGCCAAGAACCTATTGGTATAATAATTAGTTTCTCTTTCTTCAGTAAAGTGCCATCATGAGTACAGATGCGGAGATGGCGGCCTTTGGCCCGGCGTCTATTTACCTCCGGAAGCCTGAGAAGGAGAGAATCGAAGCCCAGAACACACCCTTTGATGCCAAAACCGCCTACTTTGTGGCTGAGCCCAAGGAGATGTACCTCAAAGGCAAACTCGTTAGCAGAGAGGATGGCAAAGCCACCGTTGAAACTCTGGAAGGGCATCAAGTGTGTACAGCTAAGAATCTAACATATTACTATTATTATTACAAATGTGATTATTTAGCAGCAGAGCTAAGGCATGTATTTTAATCAAAGTTTTTTATCAATGGAATGTGAGACAAATTTCTGTGTAATGCTAACCTTTTTGCATCAGTGTTAATAATGACCTTGATATGGCATACTTGTGTATACTACTTCCAGTTTCATACCTGTTCGGTTAACCAGTCAGTCTAATTGAGTTTTGTATGTTCTACTCTAAATAATACTAAACAACCTACAACTCAATATTTGTATGTGTTTCACAGTCTATAACGGTCAAGGAGGATGACATCCACCCAATGAATCCTCCCAAGTATGACAAAATTGAGGACATGGCCATGATGACCCACCTCAATGAGCCCTGCGTGCTGTATAACCTTAAAGAGCGTTATGCAGCATGGATGATCTACGTAAGTATTTCACTAAAATCCTACAATATATACATTTGAAAAACGAATATATCAATAATTCTTGTAAACATGTGCATAAATATCAACCTTCACCATTTCAGACCTACTCTGGGCTGTTCTGCGTTACTGTGAACCCCTATAAGTGGCTCCCAGTGTACGATTCTGTTGTTGTGTCAGCGTACAGAGGCAAAAAGAGAATTGAGGCCCCACCCCACATCTTCTCCATCTCTGACAATGCCTATCAGTTCATGCTCACTGGTAAGGATCAGTCATTCTATAATAAGTAGTCTGTCATTCTAGAGTAGAGCTCTGCAATGGGATTGTTTTCCCGCTCTGTTGAGGGCAGAAGCGGGTGGCCGGAGATCATGGGCGTGTGATAAGCGTGGCATAATTCCATTCAAAATCATATTTATTAATATAGCTAATTTCTGCCAATTTAATGTAGTTATTTGTGCACAGAAAGACAGAACCCGTCATTTTACGAGCAGCATTTATCAAACCCTGGGCTTTTGCTTACATACATTTTAAGCAGTCTGACGGTCAGAAAGGTTGCGGATGGGGGCAGAAGCAGGACTGAAAAAATAATCCAGTGCAGTGCTCTATTCTAAAGTGCTTAATTCATAATAGTCTGCAACTAAATGACTTATAGCAGCTAATAGATTCTATTATAAATCCTTTGGTGAAGAGACACGTTCCTTATTCCTACCATTGCTTCATGTTACTTTTACATATGGCCAATGAGTTTGATACAACATTCTAAAGCATAATTATAAAAATAAAATGTATACATTTGAATTAATTCATCCATATTCATAAAATAGGCAATGCAAGACGGATACTGCTTTTAAAATGTCCCAAAAAAATGAAGCTTCTTTGGAACCACAGGCTTTTGCAAAGAGTTAACATACTGTATATTGCTTTATTTGCATTAGAAATTAGCAATGAAATTAACTGACATTGCCAATGCTGTTTCAGATCGTGAGAACCAGTCCGTCCTGATTACGTACGTATACCATACATTATGAATAACTAAAAATGTATTTAATGTATCTAAATGTAATACTGACATTTACCTTTTTTATTTGTATTTATTTGTACACTGTGATGTTGTATTGTGTTTTTATCCATACAATGATTTTTATACAGCTGCAACCCAACTGCCCAAAGTGGGACAATAAAAACTAACTGAACTGAGCTTACTTTTGAAATTGAAACTATTTTAAGGAAAGCTTTCAATGGCAATAATTGAAACAGTTTTAAAGAAAGTTTTCAAAAGTACACACAGTAGTGCATTTTCCACTCATAATCTGTAAGTTTAATAACTTTTGTGTTCACCCACAGTGGAGAATCCGGTGCAGGGAAGACTGTGAACACCAAACGTGTCATCCAGTACTTTGCGACAATCGCAGTGGCTGGAGGAGCAAAGAAAGCAGAGGCAGCAGCTGGCAAAATGCAGGTCAGAGGGAGTCTCTAGAAATGTGCAAATATCTTAGGAACATATCAGCTGTAACACATTTCTGAAGTGTCTGATGTCTACTGTAGGGGTCACTGGAGGATCAAATCATCGCAGCAAACCCCCTGCTGGAGGCTTATGGTAATGCCAAGACTGTGAGGAATGACAACTCCTCCCGTTTTGTAAGTTTTTATTTTATCAATGTATTTAAAATGTAATACTGATGTCATTGTACAAATTAAATTACTGTATACACTGTTTAAAGGTGTATTAATTAATTATATTTTCATGAAATGTTTAGGGAAAGTTCATCAGAATTCATTTCGGAACATCAGGAAAACTGGCTTCTGCTGATATTGAAACTTGTAAGTATCTACACCTGATATTATGTCAATAATTTGCCAGTGATTATAAAATATATATATATATATCTGTGAAAAACTTTCTTCCCACAGATTTGCTGGAAAAGTCAAGAGTAACATTCCAGCTGTCAGCTGAGCGCAGCTACCACATCTTCTACCAGCTCATGACAGGCCACAAACCTGAACTGCTAGGTATGAAATCTGTAAGATTAAGATGTTCTTATAATTTTTTAATTTGTGAAAGGTATGTATAACTGATTATTATTTCTTACAGAGGCACTTCTTATTACCACCAATCCATATGACTACCATATGATCAGCCAAGGAGAAATCACTGTCAAAAGCATTGATGATGTGGAGGAGTTCATAGCCACAGATGTAAGTTGAAGAAATATTACATATATATTAGTCTGTCACTGCAGCGCTGAACCCTCAGTTGAAGTTAGAAGAGACAAAGCATTGCAACTGGTTTGAATTAAAGGTCCTGCCAAGTACCGTTAGATGCACAAAAAAAGCAGTTATAGAAGCTCCAATTAAATCAAATCAAAACAAATTATATCTCAGTTATATGGCTTATGCCTTTAATTATGGGTCAACAAGTTATTCATTCACTAAATCACTATTGCTGACATGGCCTTTATGAGATATGGAGAATGCAGGGCCTGAAAAAGTACAAATACAACTTTCACAGAAAATATGGAGTGTAGAGGTAATTTAATAGATTTGTTTTTGTGTGTGTTGACATCCTATTTTTATTTATTCATCCTTTATGATCTCTATCACACAATCCATAAAAAGTATGTTTCTAATCACACAGACAGCCATTGACATCTTGGGCTTCACTGCTGATGAGAAGTTGGGCATCTACAAGCTGACTGGTGCAGTGATGCATCATGGGAACATGAAGTTTAAGCAAAAGCAGCGCGAGGAGCAGGCTGAACCTGATGGCACTGAGGGTAACTTTCAGACTGAAAAATATGAATGTTGTCAGATTTCAGCCACAAGAGGCCTACTCAAAGGCAACTGTCACTTCAACTAGGATTATAATCATGATTATTATAGGATACATCAATATAAACATAACTGTTTGTTATACTTTGATTATATTATTATAATTACAATATATTCTTATAATAATCATCTTATTATTTTATTACACTTTAAAAAGCTGAAGGCTGCTCCCAGACACATCATTATACTGAACTACCTAAATTTGAGCGCTTAGCCAAGTGGAAAAAAGATCTTGACCAAGACCTTAAATGCTGAAAGACAATCATGCATTCCTTTCCAGGGGGAACCCTCTGTTTCTCTGTTCATGAGATAATGCTTTGGCTTTTAGCATTTCAAATTTTGAATTACCAAATTTTCAGTTGTGACTGAAGTTAGCAAGTATTGCATATTAAGAGTACTGATTATTTTCATTTTAGTGGCAGATAAAATCTCTTACCTCATGGGCCTGAACTCTGCTGATGTGCTGAAAGCTCTGTGCTACCCCAGAGTGAAGGTCGGGAATGAGTTTGTGACCAAGGGACAGACTGTACCACAGGTAATGTATGGCAATTTAAAATGGTGTTCATAGTAAACATAACTTATGTGTGTAATAGTATGTATTACTAGTCTACAGTAATACATTGCAATGACTTCTCCATGGTCTAGATAAAATTATGTATGCAATGATATGTACTATGCATTTTATCACCTGATACTGTGATTCAAGCATAGTTTGATGAATATGAATTCTAAATAATATTATTGCGTAATGCTCTTTCCCCTTCATGCTGTAGGTCAACAACTCTGTCAGTGCTCTGTGCAAATCTGTCTATGAGAAAATGTTCTTGTGGATGGTTGTTCGCATCAATGAGATGTTGGACACAAAGCAGCCAAGACAGTTCTTCATTGGTGTCCTGGATATTGCCGGATTTGAGATCTTTGATGTGAGTTGAAGTTTTCTTCTTATTTTCCTGTTTTAAATTGAATCCAGTTTAAATCAGTATTTCTTATTTGAAATTTCAGTTCAACAGCTTGGAGCAGCTGTGTATCAACTTCACCAATGAGAAACTGCAACAGTTCTTCAACCATCACATGTTCGTGCTGGAACAAGAGGAGTACAAGAAAGAGGGAATTGACTGGGAGTTCATTGATTTCGGTATGGACTTGGCTGCCTGCATTGAGCTTATTGAAAAGGTAGGTGAGATGCCTGACACAACAGACACAAACATATCCTGTTGTACTTCTGACATGATCTCACAGAAAACATTCTGCCTTCAACAGCCATTGGGCATCTTCTCCATCCTTGAAGAGGAGTGTATGTTCCCCAAGGCTTCAGACACAACCTTCAAAAACAAGCTCCACGACCAACATATGGGCAAAACCGCTGCCTTCCAGAAGCCCAAACCCGGCAAAGGCAAGGCTGAGGCCCACTTCGCCCTGGTGCACTATGCCGGCACTGTGGAGTACAATATCAGCGGTTGGCTGGACAAGAACAAGGACCCCCTGAACGACTCTGTTATACAGCTGTACCAGAAGTCATCAGTCAAACTGCTGGCTCTCCTCTATGCCTCCCACGCTGGCGCAGATGGTATGGCTGTATTTACTTTTATTACTGTTATAGTCTTCATGGAATGTCTTCTGGGAGCAAGGCTACATATTTTAATTTCAAGTGTTGAACCAAAGTAATTTATACAGTATTTGTATAAAAGAAGTATTTTTTACAATAAATTACCATGTGAACACTCAGCATTCAGTAATGGTCCTTAATTAAATGAATTAATTCAAACTTATGACATTTAAAATACCATATTAAAGAAAATTCCTTTGAATGTCATGCCACCTTTAAACTAATGATGGTGTTTTTATATTCAAGATAAATGCTTTCAATATCACATCAGATTAAATCTTTCATTGTGTAAACAGATGCAAAAAGTAGTGGCAAAAAGGCTGGCAAGAAGAAGGGCGGCTCCTTCCAGACTGTGTCTGCTCTGTTCAGGGTAATGTATACACTTGAATACAAGTGAAACTATACTGCTATTCAAGATTGGTTGGCAGTGAAGTCACATGTAAACTACTTGTAATTTAAGTTATAGCTAGTCGTAACAAACCCGTTTCAAAATAGTCAATACCTAAAAATGTGAAACATCATGGAATCGGTTAGTTTTATATTTAATATCTTCTCATTGAATCAAAAAAAATGTGTAGTGTTAATTGAAGTATTAGTAAAGTTAACAAACAGAAAATACAACACTGCTTCCCCTCTGTTTCAATATCATTCCTCCTCCCATCCCACAGGAGAACTTGGGCAAGCTGATGACCAACTTGAGAAGCACTCATCCTCACTTTGTGCGTTGCTTGATTCCTAATGAATCAAAGACACCAGGTAATCCTACTATATTATTTATTTATTACATTTATGTAACAAGATAAAACAAATTAAGATGCAGCATCTCGTTTCAGGGGGTCCTGTATAAGACAGGAGTAAACATTATAATATATTACATTATGACAGTAAAAAAAAAAAAAATACACTATGATCAGAAAGTATATCAGAAAATCAATCGTGAAACATTATTGTGCGACTAACAGGAATGTGGGTGTATTCGGGGCTCTACTGCATGCATTCTTCCTGTTTAAACCAATACAGATGTGATTTGAATAAAACATTTTTGTATTTTCTAGGTCTCATGGAGAACTTCTTGGTTATCCACCAGCTGAGGTGTAATGGTGTGCTAGAAGGTATCAGAATCTGCAGAAAGGGTTTCCCCAGCAGAATCCTCTATGGTGACTTCAAGCAGAGGTAGTGTATACATTTATATTTTTTATTTATATTTTTAGAGATATATTTTTGAATCATAGCTGAGTTATAGCAGTTGTATTAATGATCGAAGTACCTACCCTCAATTTCTAAAAGGCATACTGCTATATGAATACATATTCATCCTGTGCAAGATGAAAACGTATGAATGAAGGCTTCTACAACAAACGACTGAGAAAAAAAACCCGGTCCATAGAAACCATGTCAAGCAGTGAAACAAAGAAACATCTAGCAGTGTCTGAACACTTCTGTTCCATCATTACCATCATCATGTTAATTTTAGATACAAAGTATTGAACGCCAGTGTCATCCCTGAGGGACAGTTCATTGACAACAAGAAAGCTTCTGAGAAGCTGCTGGGATCCATTGATGTGGACCACACACAGTACAAGTTTGGTCACACCAAGGTAAGAGACTGCTTCTTTAAGGCCACCAATAGCACTTTGAAAGATAATCCGTTAATACAGCTTACAATTTTAATTTAATGCAATTCTAAAATATATTGACATAGATCTTGAAATTGTCCACACATACATTGTGAGGTCCATGTTCCTTCATCATATGTATCTGTGATGTATGACCATGAAGGTCATTTTATGTTTTATTATCCACTGAATATTTGCACTATTATCACACAATTGCAGGTGTTCTTCAAAGCTGGTCTACTGGGTACCCTGGAGGAGATGCGAGATGAGAAACTAGCAGCACTGGTGACCATGACTCAGGCCCTGTGCCGCGGTTACCTCATGAGAAGGGAGTTTGTGAAGATGATGGAAAGGAGGTAGAAATTATAATTATTTTACAGTTAATATGAAAAAATTGCCAAAATGATTAATGTTGCTTTCTCCTCACTTTTTGAACTTCCCTTAAGTACATATACATTTTGATTAATATAACACATTTTGGACCATTTCTAGTGTAAAGAACAATTATAAGTTCAAATAAAGACATCAAACAGACTCCCCCAAACTTATACTGTATGTGGAAAGTTGTTGACACATAATTATTGAAAGTAAGTTGACACTGTAATCTTACTTTAAACAGAGAGTCCATTTTCTCCATCCAATACAACATCCGCTCATTCATGAATGTGAAAAACTGGCCATGGATGAATCTGTATTTCAAGATCAAGCCACTTCTCAAGAGTGCAGAAACAGAGAAGGAAATGGCCAACATGAAGGTTGAGTTTGAAAAGTGCAAAGAAGACCTGGCTAAGGCATTAGCCAAGAAGAAGGAGCTTGAGAAAAAATGGTTTCCCTGCTCCAGGAAAAGAATGACTCTGCAGTTACAAGTAGCATCTGTGAGTTGGCTTTGTAATTGACAGACTTGAATGGAAAATTCATGGTGAATTGGTTTAATTTGTTTTGTATTTACATTAGCAGTAAGGCAAATTAGCGTATAGAGTATAATTATATATATATATATATATATATATATATATTCCTCCATCCATTTTTTCTTTTCAGGAATCTGAAAGCCTCTCTGATGCTGAGGAAAGATGTGAGGGACTCATAAAATCAAAGATCCAGCTCAAGCAAAACTCAAAGAGTCTACTGAGAGACTGGAGGATGAGGAGGAAATGAATGCTGAGCTCACTGCCAAGAAGAGGAAACTGGAGGATGAATGCTCTGAGCTGAAGAAAGACATTGATGACTTAGAGCTCACCTTGGCCAAAGTGGAGAAGGAGAAACATGCTACAGAAAACAAGGTTTACACTTGATCAATACTGCTTGTATGTGTGTGTGTGTGTGTATTTTTTCAGTGACTTGGCATTGTTAACGACATGTTTAATTCTTCTAGGTGAAAAACCTTACCGAAGAGATGGCCTCTCAGGATGAGGATTTGCCAAGTTGACCAAGGAGAAGAAAGCCCTCCAAGAGGCACACCAGCAGACTCTGGATGATCTCCAAGCAGAGGAGGACAAAGTCAACACTCTGACCAAAGCCAAGACCAAGCTTGAGCAGCAAGTAGATGATGTAAGTAAGATATGAAACAGCGTGACCAACAAGCACAACCCTCAGGAGTAGACACCAAACCATTAAGTCTAAACCATTATGTAATGCCATGAATAAGGCAATGCCGGTGAAGGTAATTCATGTTGTATGTAGTTTTTAATCAAATTATTTTTAATCCGTATGCTCTGCCATAGCTGGAAGGTTCTCTGGAACAAGAGAAGAAGCTTCGCATGGACCTTGAGAGAGCCAAGAGAAAGCTTGAAGGTGACCTGAAACTGGCCCAGGAATCCATAATGGATCTGGAGAACGACAAGCAGCAATCAGAGGAGAAAATCAAAAAGTAAAGTAGTATTCAAAGCAATACAATGATAGCAATTGTTAAAAAAGGCAACTTATCTCCAAAAAAGAAAACTTTTGGACAAAATTTTATGGTTTGTCTTCCATAGGAAGGACTTTGAGACAAGTCAACTCCTCAGTAAGATTGAGGATGAACAATCCTTGGGTGCTCAGCTTCAGAAGAAGATTAAAGAACTCCAGGTGATTTCTCAAAGCCTCTAAATTCCTGGTACTACAACTGGATAAAAGTGTCATGTATGATCTAAACCTACACTATTGCATACCACAGGCTCGTATTGAGGAACTGGAGGAAGAAATCGAAGCTGAGCGTGCTGCTCGGGCCAAGGTTGAGAAGCAGAGGGCTGATCTCTCCAGGGAACTTGAGGAGATCAGTGAGAGGCTAGAAGAAGCTGGTGGTGCAACTTCTGCTCAGATTGAGATGAACAAGAAGCGTGAAGCTGAGTTCCAGAAGCTGCGCCGTGATCTTGAAGAGTCCACCCTGCAGCATGAAGCCACAGCTGCCGCTCTCCGCAAGAAGCAGGCCGACAGTGTAGCAGAGCTGGAGAACAAATCGATAACCTTCAGCGCGTCAAGCAGAAGCTGGAAAAAGGAGAAGAGTGAATACAAAATGGAAATTGATGACCTAGCTAGTAACATGGAGGCTGTTGCAAAATCAAAGGTATATGGAAGGTTTATTTGTATTACTTTGAAAGCATATAGTTGTTGCTATCAAAGAGACTGAAGAACTGTAAACATTTTTTTTAACAGGGCAACCTTGAGAAAATGTGCCCGCACCTTTGAAGATCAATACGGTGAACTCAAGGCAAAGTATGATGAGAACGGACGACAGCTGAATGACTGGGGTGCACAAAAAGCCAGACTTGCAACAGAAAATGGTAAGTGCATGAGGCAAATCATTTTAGATTGCATTATTGGCATAATAATATGATGGAGTGCCACAATACTTTGGTTTTCTCAGGTGAAATGGGTCGCCAATTGGAGGAGAAAGAAGCTCTTGTTTCCCAACTGACAAGAGGAAAGCAAGCCTACACACAGCAGATTGAAGAGCTCAAGAGGCACATTGAAGAGGAAGCCAAGGTAACAGATGTGAAATCATAACACAGGAATATTCTATTTATGAGCATAGCTCACCTAGCAACTTCTACCATTTACGAACTGTCAACAAGATGCCAACATTTGATGACAAAAGTACTTAGAAAATAATTCCACTTAATCCTTTGGATGTAAAAATTAATTCATGCAATAACATTTAATATAAAGTTTAAAAATATGTAATATTATGCATAGTCACAAGATAACAGGTTACGATTAAACACATAGTGAAGTGAAGACTTGAAGAAACAAAATTCTGATTTAATTTCTGAGAAATATGCAGTGTGTAGTGGCTGCTTGGGTGACTTACCCTGTTAAGACATTGTTCTAGTGTGTGGATGGGTCTGGGATCGAATCCAGACCGTACCAGTGGCAGGCCCACAGAGCAGTGCATAACTGGACGTAGTGTCATAATTGATCAGTTATGGTTTGCAGGATATAGCATTTAGCCAAGAAAAGAGGGGCTGAGATAGTGTCTCAAAAGGTGCCAGCTTTAGTTTATGGCAAAAGATAGCAAGTGACTTAGCAGAGCGGATCTCTGCTGGTAGCTCATTCCACCACTGGGGGGCATGAACCTAGAACAAACGTGATTGAGAGGTACATGTTTGTCCAAGTGACCAGGGGCCACAGATTGGTGAGGTTGGGCAAGGATGCAAGGTTGGAAAATAGCCTGCATGTAGGGAAGAGCAGTCCCTGATAAAGCCCTAGAGGTTAGCACCAATGTTTTGAATTTGATGATAGTCAGCTATTGGTAGTCAGTGGAGAGATACAAGCAGAGTATTTCAGAAGGTTGCGTGACAAGTCGAGCCAGAGTATTTTGAATGCATTATAATAACTTGATAGCACAAGATGGAAGGACAGCCAGCAATGAGTTGTAGAGTTTATTCTTGTCCATAACTATCAGCTCAACTGTACTATACTATAATTATTCATAAAACTTCATTCTCGTCTATAGCCATTCATTCTCA
This sequence comes from Aldrovandia affinis, assembly GCA_029706075.1. Taxonomy (NCBI): domain Eukaryota; kingdom Metazoa; phylum Chordata; class Actinopteri; order Notacanthiformes; family Halosauridae; genus Aldrovandia; species Aldrovandia affinis. The sequence goes on from JAINUG010000078.1 coordinate 92,978, forward strand.
TTCTACCTTCTGCATTGACTTTAAGGCCAAGAATGCCCTGGCTCCACGGTTGCAGTCAGCCCGCCATGACTGTGACCTGCTGAGGGAGCAGTATGAGGAGGAGCAGGAGGCCAAGGCTGAGCTGCAACGAGGAATGTCCAAGGCCAACAGCGAGGTGGCTCAGTGGAGAACCAA